>DF820103.1:0-228127 GCA_000836195.1 Taphrina populina JCM 22190
CCAGTATCGTGCGCGCACGCCCTTTTCTACCTGAGCAATTTTGCTATCCTCATCTTCAGAATCCAGGTCGACAACTTCAGGCACCTGTACAGGATGGCGCTCCTCCTCTGCATCCGAGGACTCAATCAGATAGACTTCTGATTCGCCAGCGCTCTTTTGCAGACTCTGAGATTGCTGCAGTCCAGATGAGTTCAACTTACTGTATAGGTCATTCACATCCGCTGGATTCGACGGTGCTTTGTAACCATTCGGTCTCAAAAACTTGCGGCCATCATTATCAATCAAATCATCGTCGTCCTCATCCTCATCAGATTCAGCCACGAAAGTAGTATCTATTTTCGTCGTTGCGGCCACTGTCTGCTTGACTTCATCCATCGAGTTGAGCTCGTCTTGGACAGCTTCCGAGTCATAACAAGAGGCGATAAAGTCTCGCCCAGCTTTCATGTCTGCATCAATTGACACGACCGCGCTCAGAATACTGTCGAGCCCGACATCGGCACGCCGGCGCTCCTTGATGCGATCATTCACGTCGTATAGACGCTGAACCAAGAAATCATGGCCGCCACCGAAAGTACTCCTCACTTTGAGAATCCCAAAAGATGATTTCGCAATATCGTTTTCAGGATCTGTCGGATCCTCAATACTGAGCAGGTACGATTGTCCCGGTCTTTGCCATCCATGGTCAAGTTTGCTGAAATACTTTCCGTGACCATCGATACTGATACCCACGTTGTCGTAGTTGAATCGCTTGCCGTACAGTTCAAGAAATTCAACCACGAGTACACCTAAATTTTCCTGCTGCAGAATCTGACCCGATGCCACCTTGGGATGCCGTTGTAAGAAGGAGATGACGAGACAAATAATCGAGTAACTGCCAAGCCCTCCAAGGTAGACTTCGTTCATGCCCCTCATGTTGAGGAAATGTTTGATGAAAATCACAAGGGGGCTCAAAGCAGGCATCTGCTTGGTGTATTTCTTCACGACTCCTGCTGCAACGAGTCCGGAGGGCTTATTAAAAGATATGTCCACATTAATTTTCGTTACGCTGTCAATAAACTTGATGATTGGAACTCTTGCCGATGTAATGACTTGAATGTTCTCGGCAATACCGGCCTTGGCCAACCAGTTTGCCAGCCTTCGCAGATGATTCGGCTTTTCGTAACACTCGCCATTGGGATCCGAGAGGACGACGAGATCAATGTCTGATGTCGGCAAGTAAAGTTTCGTCTCGAATGATCCAAAGACATGGAGTGTTGCCGTAGGCCACTTTGTCTCTACTAGCTTTCGAATACGAGAAATGACAAAAGTACGGACACGATGTTCTTGTTCCGTAGGACCCACGAATTTGACAAAATCCATCAACTCGCGATGTAATATCCGTGCAGGTTCTCGCTCATTCGCATAGCTCACGCCTTGTAGCCAAGGGTACGGATCGAACGCTTCACGCTTTCGCTTCCTGGACTGTTCCGAAGCATCACCTCGCTTGCGCTTTCCCTGGTCCATCGACTCCTGCACAAACTTGCCCAGCTTCTCAGCGACTTTTGTAAACACTGTAGGAACTGCCTCCTCGATGTCGCCATCAACCGCCGTACTTGGGTCTTCTCCTTCTTCGTCGTCATCATCGTCGAAATTGAGCGAAATGAAGTCGTCTCCTTGTGTAAGTCCATTGGAGCCCTCTTCTGATGTTTGCTTTTGCGCGTTTTGCGGATCTTCGCTCTGCATGGCAATAGATGATTCTCCTCCTTTATGCACACTTGCCACTAGATTCGCGTTGTCAAGTTTGTTCAACTCCTCCTTTTGTCGTTTTCGCGCTTCTTTGCGCTTCTGCGTCTTTGATCTTTTCCCTCCGGCGGCAATTGTTGAAGCTAGCGTTGTGCTTGGGCCATCTCCATCGGAAGTAGCGAAATGAAATCCTGGGTCCAGATCGATGTGGCTGTCCGCCGGCAAGTTTCGATTCTGCTTCTTTTTCTGCTTATGTTTAGTGGATTCGCTTCGGCGCTTCTGCTTCCTCGAATTGGAACGTCCAGCAGGCACCGCTTGCCCCTGCATGGTACGTGACGTAGGGCGATCAGCAGAGAGACGAGACGAGACTTCTGGATTGAACAACCGACTTTTTTTAGTAGAGGAGCTCATAGTGTGGCGCTTTCCAACGGAGGATTTGGTGAGATCATCTCTAAAGGTGTCCACATCAACATTCTCTTGGTATTTTTGGAGTGGTAGAGCAAAGGACAATGAGTGCTAGTGTTGGTGGACCAGAATGCACGAAACTGAAGAAAGAGTACGATGAGTGCTTCAATGACTGGTACACGAATGGCTTTTTGAATGCAAAGTCGCATACGAATGAGTGTGAAGACTTGTTTATTGATTACAAAGAATGCGTTATGACGGCACTCAAACAGAAGGAAATCCTGCCTTTGCTGGAGCAAGCCCGTAAAGAGAGCCCATTTGAAGATGGTAAGTGCACTGTTGCAGTTTGCCTCCTGCATAGAATGCTTACGACAATAGGTGCGAAATTCTCAGACAAGTGAAGTGTACAGACTATGAATATTCTTCTGTGCTATAGCTATATGCAAAAAAGCACCAAATTTGACAACGCTTTAGCAGGCCATGCATATATTAGCGATCAGTGTAAATACAGGATTGATTGGCCAATAAAGTTTCAAGCTGTGCTCCTTCATGAACATCCATCTTCATATATGACAATCGATTCACTTCTTGTGTGATTAAAAGAGTATGACACTTGCAAACGCAACGCTGAGAACAGTGAGGAGTGCTGACAACGGGGCAGTCATTTCGAACCGGCGTACCCCTGAACTTTTTGTTGTGGGTGTGGCAGACCCTGTGGTAACCTGTTCCGTTTGTGTCAACGTGCCAGACACACCAGTAAAGGTTAAAGAGCCCCCTCCAACTGTTGTGCGGACAGCGCCGGAAGCGATGGAAACGGTGCGTGTCCCCGAGGGCACAAGTGCGATATTGCCTGCATTTGGTGAAGAGCTATTATAGACTGCTCCTGGAATACCAAATTCCGCAGTCGTGATGGGCTGAATGTTTGAGACACCATCATACTGTGATTGACCCAGTGCAATCTGCTGTTGCTGCAAATCATAGACGACATAGGCAGATCGTAGGAAAGAGTCACCCAATAAGTAGGTATCACTGTCTGAGGTTCCAAACAAATTCAGGACACAGACATCACCACTGGCCTTAATTCCGACACGCCTAGCCTGGCTCTGTGACAGACGTGACTCCAGAATCTCACTAGTCGGGACCTTGATGACAGCGGAGTTGTCGAAGTAAAAGTCAATCGTTGTGGAGGTTGAGCATGGAATAGCCAAAAGTCCTGAACTCTGGCTATAAGGCACAAAGAAGCCGTTGAGGGTATTAGCAAGAGATTCGACCACGTCGGCAGGAAGGTACGTGGAGGTTGTTCCTGAGTCAAGGACGACTAGCTGATTGACACTAACCGGATTAGAAGCTCCTCCGAGTCCCACAGAATCAAGCGTAACATAGTAGCTCTGACCTGTGCCCTGCTCTTGCGGGTCATTGGCTATCGGCACGACTGTCAATGGCCCAGAGTAGCGGCCAGTATCAAGGCCGCCAATGGTCAATTGCCCATCGCTACCGTCGGAGAGGTAAAGACTGAATGCCGTACTACGAATCGACCCGGCATCCGACAATTGCTGAAGAATTGTCTGTGGTTCGAATGAGGATGTAGCTTGTGTGGCCGTGAGCGCTGCTGTCAGATTGTCGAAATTGGCCACTAAACTTGGCGGCGACAGTCCGAGGATTCCTCCAAGTGCAGCACTCACACCACTCGGACTGTAGAAGTACTCCACAAGGCCAAACTGAAAGGTGTTGTCATCCAGACCTTGGAAGGACATGGTGTCTTGCACGATCCTACCTACGCTTTCCGTGCCATCTACATATTGGATGTCAAAAACAGTGGAATTGGATGGCACAGTCAGGCTTGAACTGGATGCAGGATTCAGACACGAAAACGACTGACAAATCGCAGCACCTTGACTTTGTTGGGAAGTCGTCGCGGCCTGACCCGGCGTGAAGAGGGAGACATTTTGAGCGTTGACCCAGGTGAGTGGACTACCGGTGTCGAGGATGAGCTGCACCGCCTGTGGTGGTGTGCCGAAAGAGATGGAGGCAGTATACGAGGATCCTTGGTCCGATAGGGTCAGTGTATCATTGGACACTTGACGTTTTCTCAGGATATTGGTGGCCCGGGTTTGCTTTTGGAGCGGGACGTTGACATATTGGGCATTGACAGAGCAGGCCAAGGTCAAGAGAAGATCCAAGTACATTTCCCTGAAGGAGCTAGGAGTCCTTTGTAGTGTGGCAAATGTGTAGCAAGAACAAGAGACAGATGGGAAATATAGACGCCAACGGACAAGTCATCAAACACGGTTGAGCGGATGGAAAGAATTGCGCATTGTGGCTGTGGATGGAATGTTGTACAATGGATCGATCAGTGGCGAAAAACACAAATTCAGCATGCGGTGCGTTTCCCTTTAGCAAAACCTCGAGCAATCGATTTCTTTCGAGTGCTTGCTTCAAGCATCTCTACCCGATGCATAAAGTTGCAGCAGTCAAGAGGAATTAGCAGCGAGCATATTTGGCGGGAATTGCATCTTGCTTCACAATGACTTTGCCGCCCGATCCTTCCTGAGGCAGGAGCTCCCCTACTCCACTTTATCGCCCGGCGTGAACCATACAAGAGATCGGTCCTTTATTGCGCAACTGCCCTCCTTGCGTTTCTGCCGCAGCAAGAGGATATGTACAGGCAAGAGACGAGACATCAGACACCTGACGAAATCTATGGTGTGCCCGAAAACTTTCTAGAAATCGAAGTGCGCAATCCCACGACTCATGGTATCGGTCGCAAAATGGTGCGTTCACACTCGAGCGCATACCTTGCGTCCTTGCACACTCTTGAAGAAATCCTTAACAATATGTAGTACACTGACTACGAAATCATCTGTCGTACAAACATCCCTGCATTCAAGTTAAAACACTCGACCGTGCGTAGAAGGTACTCTGATTTTGAACAATTCAGAGAGATTCTTGAGCGCGAATCGAGTCGCGTCACTATTCCTGCGCTGCCTGGCAAAATTTTCACCAATCGGTTCAGCGATGAAAACATACAATTGCGTAGAGAAGGGCTCGAACGGTTCCTCCAAATTGTTGCGGGACACCCATTACTTCAGACAGGTAGTAAAGTCTTGGCTGCCTTCATTCAAGATCCACAACTGGTAAGACTTCCTCGAATGGTACCCGGTCTGCCAAAGAGTCTAACGAGGTCTCTACTTTAGGATCTGGGTCGATATAACGTCTAAAAGTAGCAGGGTTTCTCCCGTTTTTATAACAACAACGACAGCGCCTTTGAAAAGCGAATGCACCATCGGCGGCTGAATGACGAAATAGATACACATATATTAATTCACTTCTGATAAACCGTCCCAGAATTCGATCCTCAACCCACGCTACTCCGTATGCAACTTGACCTTCGTGCCGTTTTTAGGAGTCAAAATGATCTACTCAAAAGTTAGGATAAAGTTAAAGGCGTTCGGCAGGTGAACCAACATTGTACAACATGGAGTAGTCGTATGGCAAATCATCTGCATTTTCCAGCCTCGCAAACGTCCTTGCAATCTGACACAAGACAATTGAGATCTCTACCGTAGCAAAATTTTGTCCGACACATATTCTGGGCCCCGCGTTGCTACAAGAAAAGTTAGTTTTCGATGACGCCTTGAGATAATATTAAAATGTTACAATGCTAATCAAGTCAGGCAAATCTTCAGAGCTTGAAGTGTGACAATCTTACGGATGTAGGTCCAGGGTTTAGGAGTCCATTTGGCCCACCTGTCAGGAATCCACTGTTCTACGTCAGGAATATCTTGACGTCTGTGCATATGGAGTGGTGAGTATGTGATAGTGGTACCTTTACGAACTGCCATGGGTTCCTTGCCATCCACACCACCTCCTCGTGGTAGGGTCGTATCGCATAGGGCTTCTCTGATGTTGATGGGCACGACAGGATACAATCTTAGTGTCTCGTCAATACAAGCGTTCAAGAAAGGCATGTTCTTGAGCTGGTGATAAGTTGGAGCAACGTCAGACCCCAATGTCGCGAGGACTTCTTCGCGCAGTTTTGCGTACTGAGCTGGTTCGTTTGATAGATGTTTGATGACCCATGCGAGAATAGCGGCAGTTGTGTCTCGACCGGCAAGCAGGACTGAGGTGAGCTGATCGCGCAGAATCTCGGGGTCTCGCGTGTCTTGCGCAAGAACGTCTAAGAAAGAAGCTTGTTCATCGTCAACCTTTTCATCGACGGGCTTGGCCAGGGCCGCTTGCACATAGTGATCAATGTACTTGTTCATGTTGGTCAAGTGTGGTTCCAATTTTATCATGCTCCAGAACGGTCCCTGCATCATTCGGGTGATCTGAAGTTCTTGGACTTTAGCAAAAGAAGTAGCAAATCCCTCCTCATTTTCATGGTCTTCCAGAGTGTTTGCACTTTCGCCAAAAAGATAGTCTGTTGCGGTATCCAGAGTCATTCTCAACGCCAGCTGGGCGAAATCAGTCACTTCGCCGGATTGGATTTGTGTAGTCATGATTTCCGCATGGGTCTGCATGATTTCCAAATCAGCTATCCGACTCTTGAGAAACTGTGGACGCAGCATCGCTCTGGAGTGCTTCCAAACTGGGCCATCTGCATTAAAACTAGATCGTGATTAGAACAACATTGCAATATGAAGTCTTGTGGATCTCCATACATGCCGTTTCCCAGAAACTCTTTCCAAATGCCGATGAAGTGAGGCCCTTTACCGAAATGATCGAATTGAGTGGCCAAGACAGCCTTGATATTTTCCGGATCTACGGTAAACATGGTACGTGCCCAAAGGATATCATTGACCATTGTCGTACCGGATTCTTCCACATGCTCAGCGAAAAATTCGTATGTTCTGAGATTTTTCGACAACTGCATTACCGACCATAGCATGTGTAGCCCAAACGGATTCGACCATCTTTGTGATCGTGCCCAGAACTTGGCTCCAGTTTTTCTCTCCACTTCTCTATAGATGACGAACCAGTAAACTTTATTGAGGACATAGATTGTGAATGCAAAGAAGAAGATATTTGAGAGCTCCATTATAATGATACAAAGTCTGTTGCCACGAGAGGGTGTATGTTACACAATCAAACTGTGTCCAGACGTACCTAGAATACAGTGTATATATGCCTCTCAACTATGGCAGCGTTTTATTCGCAGTTATTTGGCTTGTGCTCGAACCCCGCGTTCTCGACGCCATCCACTCCAAGGCTTTCTTTCATGTGATAATCTTGTCGCCACTAGAATCGGCTGAATTTGACGCCTCGTAACCAAGATCTTGCTTGCAGTCTGCACGTGCTATATCGACATCGGCACGCGTCATGACAACCGATACTACACAAGACAGGAGCCAAAGGTCGTACTAGAACCTTAATTCATCATGGAGCATATTCAAGTGGCGGCTGAATTGGTCTATGCTTCACGGGACACCAAAGATGGCAAGAAACACTGGGTTGAAGGTGGTGTCAGCAATCCTCGCTCAAACTATGTGGAAAGCGAACACTCTTGCAAGGTAATGGATCTTGCGGGACAAGGTTCAGACGGATTTCGCCCAAACTTGGATCAAAATGGTTTCGCCATCACGACACTAGAGACACGTGAAAAGACTTTCAAGGACGAATCAAGCATAACGTCGAGTTATTACAAAGAAATTGAAGAATTTCTACACAAACATTTGGAAGCATCAAGGATAGTCATATTCGACCATACGGTCCGCCGACCTGGCACTGCTCGGGGACCCTTGTCGCGTACGCATGTCGATCAAACCACCAAGGCTGCGATAGCTCGTGTCCACCGACACGTACCGGAGGCAGCCGATCAAATGCTGCAGAAACGCTTCCAGATCGTCAACGTATGGCGACCTATTGAGAATCCAGCCTGGAACAACCCGCTCGCACTCTGTGACTTTCAGAGTGTTGCAAAAACAGACATGATTACCACTGACCGCGTTGATTTTTCCAAGCCAGAACTACCACCAGGAGAGACATACTCTGTGGCATATAATCCAGCACACAAATGGTATTACCACCGAAACCTTGATCCTAGTCAAGTGATCCTCATCAAGTGCTTTGATTCAAAGCAAGATGTCGGTAAGTCGATTTCCCACTATTTGGCGCGACGTGTTTTACTCATATCAAACGTATAGCGACGTTCTGCCCGCACACGGCTTTCACGGACAATACAAGTGAAGAGGGCAAACCGGGACGGCAGTCTATTGAAGTTCGAGCCCTTGTCTTTTACGACTAGACTCGGTGGCCGCGAGCAGACGTGCAAACGTTCAATCAACGCAATGTCGTACTCTGCAATGGGTGTACCGCTTGATTCGCCACCGTGGCGTTCAGCTGGGATTCGTGAGAGCGGGCAAAGCTGGAAGAAGGCATAAGCGTCAATAGAGATGCGTGTCTTGCAGGGTGCCACACTAAAGGCACGCGAGGCGATCTGGACAAGGCCATGCGCTGTGGGGAGCCGAAAGCATAGAGAATCATGGAAATCCATTAATCCATGGACGCGTTTCAGCCATTGGCGCCGGCCGAGCTGATCAACGTGGAAGACTGAAGTGGAGCGGACAGTATGTACGGTGGCCCGAAAAGGCGGCAGGCAAGTTGTTGTAGTCCATGCCGAAAAAGCAGCTATATCAGAAATACAATTTTTGCCGCGAGAAATAGCGATGAACAATCAAATTGCATCACGGATCGAAGCGTAATTGGGTAGTGCATTGTAGCGCCAAGAGTTTGTACTGCTTGGCAAAGGCGAATGGTGAGCTTGATGGAACGTTCTTTTTCCTTGTTCTACTTACTTTAGCAAGGTTGAATGACTGATTGCGGTCGTGGGACGGACTCCTTAGCATTCCCAAAGACAAAAGCGGATGTTCTAAAGGACAATTGGCGGCACGCGGCGCTTCTGTGCTCGCCAGAGATTCGGCTCGATTGGGCGTGGCTGACGGCTTGATGATAGATTCGGCAAGTCGCACCACTGTTAAGCGATCGTGTGGCTGGCTCCTTTGCGCTTTGATTGATGCTTCCAGAAACAAATGTTTATCGAACGGCAAATGGGATAAACATGACTTGTAGAGTTGTTTTGTTGATAAATTGCCCTTCGCCAATGACTTGTATACACCTACCGGTACAGTATGACACTCTTTTATTCTCTCACTTTTTAACGCGCTTATTCCTGTTTCATCCTCAGCCACACGGACAATATTGCCAATTTATAGTATAAATAATGGGTCAAGTTTCGAGCACAACCGTAGCCTCGACGACTACGCCAGCTGGAAGGCCCGGCTTCGTTATCGGCGCTCCGACAACCACAGGCCGTCCAGGATTTGTCATACAGCCTACAGGCATCTCTGGTTGGTCGTCGATCGGTTGTTATCAAGACCTCGTGTCTGGCGCAAGGACACTCAATAGTTACTCCTACTCCAGCGCGGCCATGACAATCGACGCTTGTGAAAAACAATGCAGAGGACTAGGATATAATATTGCCGGTCTAGAGGCCGGCTCACAGTGTTACTGCGCTAATGCACTGAACGGGTGTCCGTTACAATTGTCCACTTCAAGCTGCAATGTTGCTTGTGCAGGCAATTCTAAGCAGTCTTGTGGCGGTAATGCCTTGCTCAACATTTATGCAGTCAGCGGATATAGTGTTAAAGCACAAAATTGTGCTTCTTCCTCTTCCTCGACACTACGAACCACAACGAAACCTACAACCACAACGAAACCTGCGACCACAACAAAGGCTACAGCCACCTCGACCACCGTAGCACCTATCACAACGGCTCCTTCTTCGGGTGGTGTGACTACTATAGGTATCGGATCAACATACAACGGTGTCGCTGGAGCTTCTGGAGCTCGAAAGGTCTTTGCACATTTCATGATTGGCAATACATACTCTATGCAAAGTGTTGGTGATTACCAGACAGAGATCGCCAAAGCCATAAGCATGGGTATCGACGGCTTTGCTTGCAATATCGGATCGGACTCGTGGCAACCAAATCGTCTAAGTCTCATGTACACTGCTGCTCAATCATTCCCAAACTTTGTCATATTCGTCAGTCTCGACATGGCGGTGCTGGCTGGGGTGTCATTCTCTTACCTCTACCAGTTCGTGGTGCCGTATGCGAGCCACTCGAACCAGTACAGAATCAGTGGCAAGCAATTTGTGTCGACATTTGCTGGCGAGCAGTACTCGGGAGGCATGTCTGATCCTGCTACCGCGTGGTTGTACTTCAAAAATCAGCTTTCCGGAATGGGTACAAACATCTACTTTGTGCCGGCCTTTACTGGCTATGGCGCGACATGTCTTGGGTGGGATGCCTTGGACGGAGCGTTCAGCTGGAACGCATTCACCAAGGACACTGGAGAGGACAGTTGGTACCTGAATTCACGTAACAATCCTTCATCCTACACGGACAACAGTATTCAGACTGGCTATCACACGGGCAACACTGCCATATATAGTGGCAAAACTTACATGGCCGGTATCGGGCCGCTCTTCTACACTCACTTCAACTACAAAAACTGGGTCTACTCGAACGATGATCTGTACACAACTCGATGGGATAACTTGATAGCTTCAAAACCAGATTTCGTCGAGATCATTAGCTGGAACGATTATGGCGAGTCTCATTATATCGGAGACATTGTCGGATCATTGCCTTATGATTCAAATGGCGTGCAGAGTTCTAGCTGGGCGAATGCGCAATTTGATCATACACCGCTCGGCGCACTCACGGCCTATTATATTTCAGCATATAAAAACGGCGGCAGTTATCCCACAGTTTCGCGCAATCAGCTCTTCATGTGGTACCGTCCACACAGTATTAATGCACAAGCTTCAGCAGATCCGTATGGCCAGCCAAGTTGTCAAAGCACTTGTCCATCAGACAACATTTACGTGACTGTTTTGCTCACAAGCTCAGCGACAGTTGTGGTGACGAGCGGAGGTAATTCTCAGACGTTTCAAGGACAAGCTGGGAAAAACTATTTCCAGTTTGTAGGGTTCGGAACGGGCGCGCCATCGGTCACGGTCAAGTCAGGCTCATCAACACTACTCAGTCAGACGGCCAGTCTCGCAATCAACAACGCCATCACAACATACAACTACAACCTTCACTACGATGCTTGGTCTTTCTAAGCTACACTCAATACTTTATTTTTTTACACTGTATACACTTCCTGCAGGGTTTGTATAAAAACGTCCTTCAATACAGCATGTGCACATCTCTTACATAATTACGGGACAATCAATGTACAAATAGATAACTATGTACTTTTACACAAAATATATTCTGACATGTACATCAAAGACAGTAGTGCACAACATAAAGAGCCCAATTGTGCTGTGCTGTGCTGATAAGTCTTCGCGGGCCCATTCGCTGAAACATGTAGCAGACGTGTGATTGAAAGTGTGTGAGTGTGTGTGACAGGGAGAAAGAGGTCAACTTAAGATACGTGGTGAGCGAGGCGAAGTTTTGCCCTGATTGACGAAAGGAGAAATGACACAACCGAGCCGTGTTTATGCGCATGTTCTGGAGCGCTCACGCACCGCGTCACACCTTTCGAGGTCGTGCTTCGATGTTTCATTGACTGACGCGGCTTGTAGCCTTGCCCTATGTCGGCCAAATATGTTTGACCCATAGGAGCAGCCTTCACGACAGCCCTAGCGCGAGCATTCTCTACCATAACACGATTCAGATGGGCTTGCGCTCGCAGATTGCGCCAGACACTGATGCGCAGAAACCCATGGTATATAGTATCGCCACACCGGTGAGTCTCCTCTAGACAATCCGTGCATTGCTCTGTATCGCATTGAAGACAGTAGAGAGTTTTGCGATTGCCACACGGACAAAAGAGGGTCGTTTCTTGTGCCATCTTTTTGCGCTTGATCGAAGCAGACTGGAGATTAACCAAGAAAAGTCAGACGACCACGTCCACGTCAATAGAAGCGACGTGGAGGGCAAAGTTGTTGGACGGCATTCGCGGAGGCTGTGGTATCCATAAATATTATACAATCGCGCCAAGATTTGCTCGGAACATCGGAGGGGCCGAACTTGTCCCTGTTCGTGAAAGCCACGTGCCGGTGATCTGCAGCTGAGTTTGAATCATGGAAGTGACTGTAGAGATCAGCTTCCTCTGCATATCTGCTTGTGTACATTCGTCAACAACGTTTCGAGAGCGACATAGCGGCGATCGGAATCAAGTTGCTCACAGTGTCGTGGTACTGTCAGCTAATCCTCGGCAGTGTTTTTGCGTAATTTCGTGTTTAGCTGTTGCTGTCGAGTTATCTTCAGCTTCTGACACTCGGAACTTTGGGAGCCGTTATACTGAATCAGACGTAATCGCTAGAATGCATCCAATTCGACATTAGCATTGCTCTATGACTTCCGATTATCTGTCATCTGCTCCCGATAATTTTGGGTTGGGGTTGCGCATACTGAAGCCGCAACTGCATTTACTGGCTCGGCTTGTGTTGACATTCTTGTGCGTGCATGGAGTGGACTTGCATGTACAAACATTTCTGCCGCTGCACTTTCCGTGGGAATGACAGTCGATATCAAGCTACCGATATCTTTGGGCACGCATCGACATTCTCTCCAGGTCTAAATACTGCCAAACTTGAGTACAATGATTACGCCAATGATTTCACTGTCGACATCATGAACAATGTGAGTTCGCTGATCGGAAATGATTGAGCTCTGCAAAGATCTTCTTGATCTATCTTTCATTCAATGAACGGAGCAGCAAAAGCTTGTCTAAACATTCGATGACTCAATGTACGAGACCACGGCTTCCCCTATACGAACAGCGTATCTTTGAGCATTCAAAGGTCTCCATGTTGCCTTTCATAACTCTCCAGACAGCATACTGTAGACTTGGGCAGCACGGCTTGGAAATTATCTCAAAAGAATCTGTACATTCGATAAAGTGTGGTAATACCTACTTTCACTCGAAGGCTCGTATATTCAGCCGAGGATAACACGCAAGCAGCCTCGGCACGATAATTCTCGTCATGACAGTATACGACACTGTTCGTGTCTCAGGCGATCGATTGCCACAAAAATTTTTCTAATAGGGTAGCTGAATATACGCACGAGATGGTCAGTCGTCCACAGTGTTCCTCGGAAATTCACGCCATCGGACTATCAGAGGTTGTATAATCATCCCAGGCACGCACGACTCTTTGCGGAATGATCCTTTTAAAAGGTTCTTGCTTTGACACGGTATAGCTGCGTGCGAGCATAATCTGCCGGCATCCTTACATTGCGCGCGATCTTGCACATACCTGTGGCTACGGAGGCAAAAGGGCTTAAATGGCTTATACTAAGTGGGGCGTTGCACAATCTGGCATGCGCCATGGCTTAAATTTCCTGATGCGGACATATTTGCGGCAGGATCTCGCTTCCAATGATCATCCGCAGCACACTTTGACTGGCTTGTTTGGATCGAATAGGGGCAGTGTCCTGTAGTATCTGTCGGTCAAACAACCGGGATTGCTCGGTGCGTTCACCGTTAAATGATCTGCCTGGTTCTGAGACTCGGGCAATTGACCAACAATTCGAAGACATAGCGGCAACTATCTTGACTTGTGCCAAATTCGGATTATTAACTTTGGGGTAGCACTATCTCCATGTCTCAAGAAGGCTTTCCTCGCTTATCGGCTGCTAGCAATGGCCTTCGACAAAGCTTGAACGACAAATCTGCCTCATGGCGAAGTCGCCATATCTTATCAACTCTGTCTAAAAACATGCTTTCAATAACAATTGTTTTGTGACATTTGTATATGCTCGACGATAGTATACGATTCCTTTCTGGCTCGAACACAGGACAATCACGTCTCTCTTCTTCATTGGCATCGCGTAATCATGCGATCAAAACATTCCGAGCGGCCGAAAAGCGGGAAGATGGCGTTCGTGCCGTGTTACATCTTGCAATTCTCCTTTCCCGGCTGGTGGCAGTGCAAGCCTATGTTTGCAGCCGCGATTGACATATGGCTTGTAAGCAGTACAATGCTGGGTTCTCACAATCAGAACTACGATATGTCCGGGGATGCTGGGCTGCGAGGCACACTTGAGCCGTGTCTCTCATTTGCCCGATAGCCGCATGCAGCTCTCCTGTATCGGTTGCCAAATTCACGACCGGGGAAAAGGTATAACTTTCGCTCTCCGGTCAAATGTCTATTTTTCTCTGACAATCAGGACACTCAACATTCGCTTGACCAGACATTCTCGTTCGTTTTATCTGTCTAAATCTCTAGACAGTCTCACTTTCGTTACTACCACCTCAGCGATCCATTCAATGGGACAATTTTCGAGTTACTTGGCAGTACAAACATTCTTGTTGGCGAGTATATCGTTCGCCAGTGCCACAACTACAAGAGTCAAGGCTGGTAGACCGTCCTTCAAAATCACAGTAACGCCGGTAGCTGCTGGTCTCGTTGGATGGACATCTCTAGGTTGCTACACTGACCTTGAATCTGGCTTTAGATCGCTCGACGGACCTTCTTTCATCAAATCGGACATGACCATTGCATACTGCCAAACTCAATGCCGTGGATCGGGCTACAATATTGCTGGAGTGGAATCTGGGACTCAATGTTACTGTGGTACTGCGCTAAACGGATGTGCAACCCCAAGTTCGGTGGCCAGCTCGAGTTGTAATACTGCCTGCGGAGGCAGCTCCAAGGACACTTGTGGAGGTACTGCCTTGCTCAACATCTATGCACTCAACGGTTATGCCGTTACAACAGCACCCTGTGTACCAAAACCGACGACGACAAAGCCAAAGCCAATACCCACCCCAACCACCACCACGAAAACGTCAGCGGCACCTACTACCTCGACAATGTCAGTGGTCACGACCAGCTCAAAACCGCCAGTAATCACGAGCTCTTCGGACTCGAGCTCGAGCGAGTCTACCACTACGCCCACAATTGTCTTTGCGCCAACAACGACATCTGACTTCGTTCCAACCTCGTCGGACTCGAGCTCGGATGAGTCTACGTCAACGCCCACCATTGTGTTTGCGCCAAGAACGACATCTGACTTCGTTCCAACCTCATCTAACTTCGTTCCAACCTCGGATGACTCTACGTCAACGCCCACCATTGTGTTTGCACCAACTACAACATCTGACTTCGTTCCAACCTCATCTAACTTCGTTCCAACCTCATCGGACTCGAGCTCGGATGACACTACGTCAACGCCCACCATTGTGTTTGCACCAACTACAACATCTGACTCCGTTCCAACCTCACCTGACTTCGTTCCAACCTCATCGGACTCGAGCTCGGATGACTCTACATCAACGACTACAACTGTCTTTGCGCCAACGACGACATCTGACTTCGTTCCAACCTCGTCGGACTCGAGCTCGGATGACACTACGTCAACGCCCACCATTGTGTTTGCACCAACTACAACATCTGACTTCGTTCCAACCTCGTCGGACTCGAGCTCGGATGATTCTACATCAACGACTACAACTGTCTTTGCGCCAACTACGACATCTGACTTCGTTCCAACCTCGTCGGACTCGAGCTCGGATGACTCTACAGCAACGACTACAACTGCCTTTGCGCCAACGACGACATCTGACTTCGTTCCAACCTCGTCGGACTCGAGCTCGGATGACTCCACATCAACGACTACAACTGTCTTTGCGCCAACTACGACATCTGACTCCGTTCCAACCTCATCGGACTCGAGCTCGGATGACTCTACGTCAACGCCCACCATTGTGTTTGCACCAACTACAACATCTGACTTCGTTCCAACCTCATCTGACTTCGTTCCAACCTCGTCGGACTCGAGCTCGGATGATTCTACATCAACGACTACAACTGTCTTTGCGCCAACGACGACATCTGACTCCGTTCCAACCTCATCGGACTCGAGCTCGGATGACACTACGTCAACGCCCACCATTGTGTTTGCACCAACTACAACATCTGACTTCGTTCCAACCTCATCTGACTTCGTTCCAACCTCGTCGGACTCGAGCTCGGATGACTCTACATCAACGACTACAACTGTCTTTGCGCCAACGACGACATCTGACTTCGTTCCAACCTCGTCGGACTCGAGCTCGGATGACTCTACATCAACGACTACAACTGTCTTTGCGCCAACTACGACATCTGACTTCATTCCAACCTCGTCGGACTCAAGCTCGACTAACATGACACCAACCGCCACAAGTGATACGAGCACAACAGGCTTGGAGCCGACCATAACTTCGTCAGCTACGAGTTCTAGCACCGGATTTATCACAGTCACCATTGCGACGTCAAGCACGAACTCTTTCTTCACTCCTACTACAACATCTACGATTCCATCACCAAGCCCGGAATCAGCAAGTTCTGGAGATACTCCTGCTGCCGCAGACCCTGCTGCCGCAGACCCTGCTGCTTCATCTTCAGACATCGACACCAACACCAACACAAACACAGCAAGTTCTGGGTGATTCAGATGATGCCGCCGATCCTGATGCCTCAGAACAAGCAGTAGACATTGAGACAAATTCCTTTCTTTCTCTTTTTACAACCTTTATAAGTGCTCATATTGTGCTAGCTGATATCACTAGCTTTCTCTTTATCTTTAGTTCAAGCTTCTTGTCAGTCAATACATAAGTTATCCAATTTGTGCCAGTATTTTGCTTATATATGCTGTGAAGAATAACTCACTCGATCACTAAGACATAAAGATATCAGAAGCAGCCGTAATGCGCGCCGTCCACATTGCTGCCCATGACATTTCGTTGATGGGGACCCAGCTGCGTGAGGGTATATATGAATGCTTGTCGATCTTCCAATCAATACTGTCTATCTAAGTGAACCATGACTATGGTAGCGATAGCGATTGTCAAGTTCACCGTCGACATACTTGGAATCAGACAGTGTGATTGCGAGTCCTGTTACAGTTACATTATTTTATACCTTACTCCAAGACAGTAAGACGTGCACGTGGACAAGGCTGCGCCTGCTCGATTGGGCAATGCGTGTAACTGCCTTCATGTGCTCATGATGATTCTATGCCTCAGGCACATCAAGGACTAGCCAAACTCATGGCCGTGCCGAAACGCGTCTTACGTTTTCTCTTTTCCTTTCTCTTTCTGTCTATCGTTTTATTCGTTTTCTACTCCAATAGTGGCACGCGTTCATCGCTGACTGAAAATGCTAATCCTGAAAACTCAAAAGATCAAAATGGTAACACAAAGGAACCTGGTCTTGCGCCTGGGATCGGCGAGGTGATTGATTCCCATCGTGGCCAAGGACGAGACAATTTCAATTTCCCTGGCATAGTGCATCAGACAGCCGTGAAGAGCACTCCGAATCCCGCTACATTATCGTGGTACTACGCCAATGTCGGTGAGGAACATCGATTCTACAATAATAAGGAAGCATTAGCGTTTGTCAAGGACAATGCCTCACCTGAAATATATGCCGCATACAAGTCTCTCAGTGATCCAGTCGCCCGCGCTGATCTATTTCGTTATGTGGTTCTATACGCTTCGGGAGGTGTCTATGCGGATATAGACACAACAACGTTATGTCCAGTAAATGCATGGATCCCCGAAGAGTTCGATGTCAGCTCAATCTCATTGGTTGTTGGTATAGAGGTGGACGAGCCTAGTGTCACGATGCCTGAGAAGATTCAAGAATGGGGCTGGGCGGCCAATTTTCAATTTGTACAGTGGACGATCCTCGCCATGCCTCGACATAAAGCACTGCATCTCGTGATTGAAGAAGTACTGAAGCGCGTGAAAGCACTGGCGCAAGAACGTGGTGTAACCGTCGACAATCTCGACATGAGTCCTTTGGATATCATACGCACTACAGGTCCTGGTCCCTTTACCTCAGCGGTTCTCGAGTATCTCGGTCTGGCCGAAGCAATCAAGCTCAGGGGTCTGACCAAGCCAGTGCAGATCAAGGATGTTCTTATCATGCCGGTCTCTGCTTTCGCCCCGAATCAGCGACACTCCAAGAGCAAGTCTGTCATACAGGTGGAAAACATTCCTGAAATCATGGTGATGCATGGGTTCCATGCGACTAGAAACTGGGCCGACGAAATCAAATATTGGCTCTTGTCAAAGGTATATTAAACTGGAATGATTTGAATATGTTGATATATGGGTCAAGAAGCACATAGCAAACCAACAGTGAATATGATCTATATGGCCGGGGAAACAAGGCATCACCCTGCCGGAAGCAACTCACGACCTCAATTGTTGCATCCTGTACACTATACTTTACAAGACAAACACATAGTCCTCTTTGGTGGTACCATATGTTTTGTAGGTTTCCACACCTTCCTTGAGCGAAATCTGCTTGACTTGCTTCTGCAGCGGCTTCAATTGACCTGAAGCAAACAAGTCTGATATTTCGCGCAATACAGAAGTCACATGTGCCATACCTGATCCAATACTGTTGATTCCCGAAATGGACAAATCGTCTCTATAAAACTTGAGCGCATCAAACTGCAGTGTTCCAGCGACCGGCCTTGATGTAGCAATATACGTCAATCGTCCACCTCTACCGAGCAAATCTATCGAAGCCTGCAGTGTTGTCGTGTCTGGCACAGTGCAAAAGACGGCATTGAATGTTTTACCGGTCGGCAACTGCATCTCTCCGTTTTCTCTGTTTGCCGCAGTGATTTGAATGTGTGGATACTTTGCAGCCAGTAAGTCACGTACAGCAGACCCGACATTGCCGCTTTCTCCAATGATCAAAGCAGACACGACACCATCTGCACCACTATCCAGTTCTTCGAGATGTGCTCGCTGGATCATCAGGAGAGCTGTGGAGTAGACGACACCCAGTGATCCTGCCACGGGGAAAGAGAGAGAATCAGGCATAGGCACGTACCATGATTGATCGATGATGAGGTACTCTGCTTGAGCACCATCCACAGCGAATCCGAGCTGACTGCCAGACGTGCCGAAACACGGCGTCCCCTCCAGTTCGGGACTCGCGGGAGCACGAATGACTGTGCCTGCATAGTCACGACCGGGAACACGAGGGTAGGAAGTGAGTGGAAACATGCCCTTCACATTCAACGCATCACTCGGATTCAACTTTGACGCATGGACTTTGATGAGCAGTTCCGAGTGCTTTGGCACAGGCACAGGTCTTTGTTCGAGCCTCAGTTCCGGAACCTTCTCTTCCGGGCTGTTCTTTGAGAGGACAAGAGCATTCATTGTTATATGCGTGGTGTGGTGGATGGAAGCAAGCAAGTTCAAGAGTATTGGTATTCGGAAGTGCAAGCAAGCAAGCAAGCAGCAGAAGCTAATTGCCGAACAGATTGGCAGATGTGGCGCCTGTCAGAGGCTGCGGCTAGAGATGAAATCTCATGTGTTAACCTTTACCGGCGAATTCAACAGACTTTGCCTCTCTCTCACTCTCACACTCTCTCCTGACTGCGTACACGCATGCTGCTGTAAGACTGAAGACTTTGTGGGTCAGCGTGCGCTTGTGGTTGTATCTTCTCGTCCTTTGTTTGTTTGTTTTGGCATAGCTCTTTTGCATGGATCGAGTCGTGAATGGATTACCACGCTTGGAAATCGACACTACCAGCCGACAGGACGATGGTACACCTACCACTACTGCAGCGACGCAAACTCCACAAACCAAGAATCGTGGTCTCTTTGATACGCCGCCGCAGTTCAGACGTACAGACTCGGCTGACTCGTTGCATTACCTGATAGGACGTTCACCGAGTCTCGCTCACGTTCAGGGCTTCGCAGCCCTGCCTTCACCCATCACCCAAGCAGACCGACTCGCGCATCCTTTCGATATACCACCATCACAACAGACTGCAATCTCCTCGTCCTCCCATGCAGCACGACTCGAGCCGGAAAAGCGTGGTACGAGTGGCAGCGCACATGGATTGCTTCCTCCTGCTTTATTTGCGCGTTTGCAAAAGGAGCAAAAAGCAAGTAGAGCAGCATCCCACAGTGTTTCGCAGGATCTCAATACTATGGTCATGCCACGCATTGCGCGGCACAAATCACAGACCCGCGTTGAGAGGGAAGACACGGCACAGAAGCCTCGACAGCGACAACATCCCCATGCCACATCACTGTCGCACAGTTCAGGGCACGCCTTATCATGCAATCAAGAAGACGAACAGATTCAGGTGCAATGTGGTACGGAGTGGATCACATTCGAGCCCCTGGAAGTGCTCGGTCAAGGCGCATTCAGTCGTGTCCTGCTGGCACGACCCACGACAAACAAAAAACTGGTCGCCATCAAAGTAGTCGACCTCGTCTCGTCAGAAGCGGCTGATCAAGCACGAGTGGAAATGACTGTACGTCGCGAAATTGACCTGTTGGGACGATTAAAAAGTCCTCTCGTGATTGCCTTACATGGCTATCACATTACATCAACCTCCGTACAATTAGTGCTTGATTATTTCCCCGGCGGCGACCTCTTCACACTCGCGGCAGAGCACCAACCACTCATGACCCCAACCTTGGTACGGAGAATCTTTGCCGAGCTCGTCTGTGCTGTCCGTTTCATTCATCATTCCAATATCGTGCATCGTGACTTGAAGCTGGAAAATATCCTTTTACGACAGCCGGTAGAGGTTCTGCAGGAAGGATGGAAGAGGCAAAAAGGTTTACTAACGGCAATCACAGATCTCGGGCTTGCGCGAGAATTTGATCCGTCCAAACCAGACTTATCGACTCGTTGTGGGAGCGAAGATTATGCTGCACCAGAAATCGTCATGGGCCAAACGTACGACGGTCGACAAACTGATGCCTGGGCACTTGGTGTAATATTATATAGCATGATGGAGTCCCGACTGCCCTTTGATGTTATCCCTGGGCTCGAACACAAAATGAAGTCAAAAGTCCTGCATCGCATCTGTCGAATCGAGTGGCGCTGGGTCTCGTTGAAGGAAGTGGGTACATACCCCTCTGACTGGGATGGCGCGAAGCGCATCGTCACAAACTTGCTGCGTAGTCGGACTAAACGGTGGTCACCTGATGACGTCGCCAAAGATGAGTGGTTAAAAGCTGACATGGACGCTATCGAATTGGACCTTTTGAGCGCATCTCCAACATAATTTCTGCATCAGCATATGTTTTCTCTTTCGCATTGGCATTGGTAGGTATTAAGAAGAGATCTTTTTCCCCTTGGCATTACATTACTTTTGCCAGTCGTCTGGATTTGACTTTTTTCGTTCTCCACCGCGCTTGATCATTGCCCAAAAATGTTCTAGGCCAAATTTAGGGGGCGGTGAGGCATGCACTCTAAAGGGGCTCGCACCATGTCTGAACTGCACGCCTTCAGCGCTCTTGCTCTCATTGAAGGTTTTGTCGCTCTGCGCCACTTCCCATCGTCTTTCTTCCTCTCCATTCGGCTGATGTCTCGATCGCGTCCACCACTCTTGAGAAGTCATTTCAAACAATCTACTTGCTGCGCGCCGAAAGGCGAATTGCTCATCCTGACCCGTGAAGGCATTGAGCTTTCCAAAATCTTGGCGCTTATGCAGTTCAGACAATGCTACACGTGCGTCTCTATCGTTGTTGACTTTTTCTGTGCCGGTAGTGTATGAACTGACATTGGGACGATTCGGGGTCGTCACATCGTAATAAGTCTCTGAAAAGGCTTCCGAGGCAATGGAATCAACCTCGTCGACATTGGTGTCTGGGAAAAAGAGCGCATCCGGTGTGGCCTCTGCACGAATGAGTAATTTGCACTTGGCTTCATAAATGGCGTCAATGAAAGAAATCAATCGCCGCGCCTCGTTCTTCTTGTTTAGTGTAAGGATGGGAACATTGTCCAGGATAATGGTGTGATATCGAGACGCAATGGAGATGTAGTCTGCAGGACCCAAGTCGTGCGCACAAATGTAATTGAAGAGAAACATTGCTGTCCCATCCTCTGATTGTTGAGGAATTCGGACTTGACGCGAATAGACTGTCAGGAAGGACTCGGTAGGCGTTGGCAAAAGTTCCGTTATAACTTCTTGCATGGGACGAGTCTCTTGATTCGGGGCATGGTAATAAGCGAGTTGATCTTCAACTTCCTTCCTGAAATCCCGCGTTGATCTCATGTCGTGCACCACGCATCTCGTAGCAAGTAATTCAGTGAAGGACTTGAATTGTTCCGCTTGAAAGCTCCCAGAGTACAAATCTTCAGGCATACGATTAGAAGTTGCCACCAAGACTCCTCCCATTTTCCAAAAATAAATCAGGATGCCCTTGAGAATTCGTGCAGATGCGGGGTCTCCAAGCTGAAATTCGTCAATTGCTAGAATGGGACTCTCTTCAATCAGTTCGTGGGCGATTTTGAGAAGGATATATTCGTCATCGCGGTCTCGATTCAATCGTGCAAACAGTTCCAGCATGAATGCATTATAGTGCCACCGTTTCTTCATAGGTAGCAATGTGTCGATTAGCATGCTTTTGCCTGATCCGACCGACCCAGACAGCATGAGTCCCCGTGGACTGTCAATATTGAGCAGCTCCTCCTCCCAAGACAGCTGCTTGACGAGGGACTTGTCACTCGAGACACTCAGGTATTTGCTAATAGGATTCTCGCTCTGCCGATTGCGTAGTAATTTCTCCACGCGTCGAATCTTCCTGGCAAAGTCGACTGGAGGAGCGTAGCCATCGATACGCCTGTAGAGCCTCTGTAACTCCTTGGCTGCCCGAAGCTGGCTTTCGTCTTTGCGGAAATAGTTTACGTTGACAAGAGATTGATAGTGCAGAAAGGGATCTGACACGATAATCGCAGAGTAGGCTCTACGCCATGTCGATAAGAGGTGAAGGACTCGTGAGCTATGTCTTGGCGGTATGCGCCTGGAGCACAGCATCTTGATGACTCTGCTGTGTCCTGATGTGTATGATGTAGACTTGAAGTGAGAATGACCAAATGATTTTCGTGGCTTGCCTATGAAAGACTCTTTTCGCGCTCTTCTTTGTAGCTTCATCCAATCCGCCATGTCATTGTCTAATCATGATACAGAGGGGTGGGAGACATTGCATGCTCGCGAAAAGAAATCTGTAGAGCACATAAAACATCCGATCCCGCATGCGCTCACTTCAACAAGATATACACGCGAAATCTGCCTTGAGGGCTGGGTCATCAAGACGTCCAAGAGACCAATATCAAACTCAAAGGAAATAGACGCCATGTCATCTTCTTTGGATCTCCCCCTCCCTGAGATGATCTTTGGCAACAACTTTGTCTCCATCTCTCACGTCAAATCGGGAAAAAGTGTTTCCTGGAACACTCATGATGCATTGGATCTCGTCGACAAGACAGGCACAAAGCTGCAAGTCGCATATGCTGCAGACTGGCACTCGACTCGCGATGAAGTGAGTGACTCAATCAAGCATGTGACCAGATCCTTTGACTGGACTTATTCCACCAACTATGCATGTTCCTCTACCGAACCATTCTCAGAGACTTTCACACCACTGCCACTCGCTCTACTGCGGCGCGAAGATCCCATCCTATTTTACGATGAAGTCATCCTATACGAGTCTGAGCTGGACGATAATGGCACCTCGATGCTGAGTATCAAAGTCAGGGTCATGCCTGAGCGCGCATTTGTCCTTTCACGATTCTTTATGCGCTTAGATGATGTTGTTTTTCGTGTAAGAGACACGCGAGTCATGGTAGAGTTTTCGACCGGTCAAGTTTTGCGTGAGTCTACCATTCGCGAAGAACAGTATACCGTTGTCAGGGGCAAAATCAAGCCATATCAAATGGATGAAGCAGGAACTTTGCTCAACGATGCACAATGGGTCAGCCAACAGTGTCCGATTATCGATGGACGCATGGAGCTTTTAACAATGAGCTGATGACTCTATGCACGCCTCATAGTTCATACGATGGCTCTAATAACGGCGTAATAACGGCGCCGACAAGAAATACACATTACTGACTGCTAGCAACATGCAAAGACAGTTCAAACACTCAATCATACGCTCGAGCTCGAAGAGCACAACGACACGTTGCAATTTCGCTCATGATTCGCTTCTTAACAATGATCTGGCTATGTTGAAGGCTCACTATACACAGAACCTATTTCTTCTGGTCCTTGTCCGTCCTCGTTTGGGAACTCCACTCTGGAGAATCCATCTTTCCCGACTCGACAGCATTGCAGACAGCACGAGCAGGTTTTTCATTTGTTTTTGGCAGGTCCGTTCTAGTCTGACTACTCCATTCTGGCGAATCCATCTTTCCCTTCTCAATGGCACTACTGGTACTACCGCCACCACCACCAACTGCTGGTTTCTGTGTATCGTTTCCCTTTGGTGCTACGAAAGTTTGTGCGGCACCGAGACCTTGGGCCAATTTTTCGCGAGAAGCTTCAGCCAATGATTTGAGATTGTCATTCGTCGTGCTCGCGACGGAATGAGCGACGTCAATTGCTTTCACTTTGGCTTTGTCCAAGGCGACACCAGATGAATCACGAGCAGACTGGGCGATTGATTTCGCACGGTCCATGGCTTCATCAAGATGCACAGTTTCCGCAAAGTCTCCTGCGACTTCTTTCACGGTCTCTACCGCATCGTCCACAGCAATCTCGACCTTGTCTTTGGTCGCAGCGATGAGACCATTGACATCTGTCTTTGGCGAGTCTGAGTAGTAATAGCCTGGTCCAGAAGCCTGCGCCTTCTTTTTTGATAGGGCAAGGTAGCCAGAGATAATTAGAGTTGCAATACGGTCTTTGAGCAGCATGAGGATGCCCTGAGACAGGAACCCCTTCAAGACTTGTGGCACTGCACCCTTGTACAATCCACCGAGACCGTCCTTTTCCAAGATTGACTTGATGAGAGACCAAATGCTGCTTTTGACTCGTAAAGCCTGCGTTTTCGCCTTGATTAAAATGATGGGGTAAAGGAGCAATGTTGCAACTGCTTTTCCTGTAGCGGACATGAGGAAGATTTCAATGCCACGAGGACAATCTCGACGCGCTTTTGGAATGAGGAGTGCTTTCTGCACTTCAAACAAGTAATATGAAATGGAAGGATTTGCCGCGAGTATGACTGAAGCCTTCATGCCACTCCAGAATCCCGTGAAACCTTTGTCCTGATAGATTCCCTTGACGATCTGCGCCGTGGATTTCCCGCTGTGTGTTTGACTGCGCGTAACGACATTACTCAATGGCGACGTGACGAATCGTGCAAACACGCCGGCTGAAGCACCAATACTCAGTTCCTCCACGAGTCCCAAGACGGCTGGTTTTTTACCTCCATTACGACGCGCCGCGACTTTGACTCTTGATTCACGAATGGCATTGTATGCGAAATGGTAGCAAAACGTGGAGGCCATGGTACTGACGTTATCTGCCACCACACCTTGCCATAAACTTCCTGCTCCTTCATCCTCACAGATGCGAAACAAAGCATCCGCAAGACCATCGTAATGCTTATCGTGGCTCTTCCCCTCTCGTGCGTCCCTTCGATCTTGTGTCTGCAATCGTGTCGTGATCAAGTCGAGTGGATAGACAAAGGTATTTGAGAAGATCGATGCCACGGCACCGGATAATGCATGGACAATCGGAGGTAGCTCTTCGCCATGACCTGCCATTGCAACTGATGAGGACCTTTTACGATGATTTTGAGTGAGGAGGAGACGGAGGAAGAAGGAGCAGAAAGAGAGAGAGAGAGAGAAAAGGAAACGCACTTGTTCCGTGGGAACGATGACGACGCCGATGGTTGTTGGTGGGGTAAAATAAAGTGGCTGAAGAGCAAGAGCAAGAGCGTACAAGACAAGAACAGACAAAAAAAATACTCAAAACTACATCATCATTCTTGATAATCAAGGTCTCTGCATCTCTCGCATCAGCGAATCAGTGTTGTACTTGTTTTGCACATTTTCGGTTCCCGAGTCTGAACTCGAGTGCGATGCGGTCTGTGATTGTTTCTCCATCCTTTCCGGCTTCTCAAGCCCTTCTCGACCGAAATATCTGACCACTGAAGGATCGAAATCGTCCTCGAATTCATCCTTGTCGTCGTTCGAGTATAAGCTCGTCTCGTAATCGCTACGCAGCTCCTTCAGTCTCATCTGCGCATCAATCTCGGGATTATAGTTTTTGTGCCTGCCAAGAACGTAAATTTCGTAGGCAGAGAGATGCTGAGGATGAATGGCGATACCATGGTACTCGGACGCCCTGCCACTTCGCACAAATGTCCAATACCGTTCCTGTTCTCGCAGATCGAGACCGGTCGTGTCTGGAACAAAAATTACGGTAAGCACTGCGCCGAGGAGTCCGAACCAACAAACTACCCAGATCTTCGTTTCCGTATCAATGTAGTTGTATGCAACCGTGGCAGTCAAAGCGCCCAGCTTTCCACAAGCAGCCGAGACGCCGTGAGCCGTCGATCGCACGGCAGCAGGGAAAACTTCTGCAGCCAGGAGGAAGGTCGTGGCGTTGGGACCGAATTGTTGAAAGAAGGACTATACATACACATTAGTCAACGAGCACGCATGCAAATTGGAGTGTAAATTCCTTACCGACAAAAAGTAAATCGCCTGAAAGGCCTTGACTTGGTGTTTTGACAAGTCATTGTAGTCGGCTGCAGCGGCAAGAAACAAGATAAAGTCTGCCATGAATCCTATAGTTTGCATCCGTGTTCGGCCATAAAACTTGTTGTCAATCATGAATGCAGCAAGATAGTACCCGACTAGCGACACGCCCACATTGACCAAATTCCACAGCCAATTCGTGAATACCACATCAGCGCCATGTTTGTGTGTAATGGCAGAAATAAAGGTACTCTGGAAGATTTTGTTGCCATAAAAGAAGATGTCGTTACAGTACCATGCTCCAGCCGTTCCGACGAGTCTATGCCAGTAAAACTTGTTGGTTAATTTCAGGGAGACCAAGTCATATCCAGTCACACCACCGCGTTTCTTCGCTTGTTGCAGCGTAGCATCCGCATACTTGATCTTGAAGAATCGATAGTACGCCAACCACAGCGTCACAAACGCCACGATACCAAATTGTACTCGGAAAGTGTATTGCGTGGAGACGGCGGAGTAAGGCGCGCTCGAACCACCGTGAAATATGAGGAGACAGATGATGAGCGCTCCTTGGTTGGCTAGCTGACCCCAACCTTGCATGAGAAAGGCCAAGGAAACGGTTCGGCCACGATGCAGCTTATCGGCCGTAGATGAGTGTCGCTTCTTCTTGCCCTCCATGGCTATGGAGGACGTCATGGGGTATTCTCCACCGACACCGATACCGTACCAGAGAAGTGAGATGGCATACATGATGACCCATCCTTCAAGAGAGGCGCCCCACGAGGCACAGAGCATCAGCGTTCCCGTAAACATGACGAGCGCGTCCTGCACGAGACCCCATCGTCTGCCGACATAGTCACCGAGAACACCCACAATGACTTGACCGAGAATGATGCCTACAATTTCGAGATAGGTGACTGATTGGACCCAAGTGAGATTGCATTCCGTCGGGGTGGAGCCCCAGCAACGAGGCCAGACTGCAGCGAAAAGAGGCTGCAAATTACCGATGGAAAAAAGCACGTATCCTTCCACAAACAAACCGAGTCCATTGACGACATAGGTGCGAAAATAGGCGCGGATGGGTTCGAGAGGATCGCGTTTGAACATGGACCATAATACTCGTATTTCTCTGCCGGCTTCTCTATTCTGTTGTGCATTGATCCATTTCCATCGTTGTGCCGTAGGCAGATCGGCCCAGTAGACTTTTCCGAGGTAGGAATCTTCTGGGTATAGGATATGATCAATCTCCGCCGTGTCACCATGTCGGACGGCAATCTTTTCCTGAGGCGTTAATGCATCGACAGGTTCCCTCAATGGTTCAAGTGCCGCCATTTGAAAAGGATGGATTGATGAGACCCTCTGTAGCAGGAAAGGAACAAGCAGGGAAAGCAAAGGATGTTTTATAATGAGTGCATGCAGATTTTGTGTCACCGCTCCGACGATCCCACTTCCGTGGCTTGTGCGCCACACTGCTGCTTCTGCCAACGCCGAGTCTGAACGGAAATAAATGTCTTGTCCAATCAGATTCGTGTATCACAGGGCGTGCTGTCTTGCATTGGTGCTTGGCACACTTTCGACTGCATAGAAGAGTCGCTTGAAGTTGCCGACGACGACGTGTTTATACGCACAAGTGAATACACATCCCACGCAAAGGATGCAGAAGAACAAGAGTCATCGTCACAATCACGGAAGAAGTAGCCGATACTTGTTCAGCGGATCTCGGTCATCCATACAGCTACTCGTATCTCGGCACGCGCCTATTCGTGCGTGAATTTGGGTCGTCGCTTCTCCACAAACGCTGCCATACCCTCCTTCTGATCCTGCAATGCGTCAGTATTTTCGGGGGTTATCTTTGACGACAGGCATGCATGAGCTTACCCGAGTTGCAAACAGTCCATGGAATAATCTACGTTCATACTTTAATCCCTCGGCAAGACTCAATTCTTCCGCCGTGTTGACTGCCTCCTTGGCTGCCTGCACACTTAATCGTCCATATCCTGCAATCTTTGCCGCAGTCTTGATTGTTTCCTCCACGAGCTCCGCTGGATCACAAATGCGCGAGACGAGACCCCATTGTAATGCCTCTTGCGCCGTGAAATTGCGTCCGGTAAGGATAATCTCCATGGCATTCGACTTGCCTGCCGCCTTGATGAGACGTTGCGTTCCGCCTGCCCCGGGAATCACGCCAAGCTTGATTTCTGGTTGTCCAAACGTGGCTGTCGTGCCAGCATAGAGGATGTCTGCCATCATGGCCAATTCACATCCACCACCGAGTGCAAAGCCATTCACAGCTGCCAAGATGGGCTTCCTGAATCGCGTCATCTGCGACCAGTCCACCAGAAAATCATCCTTTGTGACTTCAGCAAACGTCTTTGGCTGCATCTCCTTGATGTCGGCTCCTGCCGCAAAAGACTTTTCACTGCCCGTGAGTACTACTGCACCGATGGAGGAATCTTCCTGAAGCTGACGCAATGCCGCATTAAGTTCCTGAAACAAGGGACTACACAAGGCATTCAATTGTTTGGGACGGTTCAGCGTGATGAGGGAGACTCCCGGAACCGGCGTGCTTGTCAATATATGCTCATATGACGTGCTCGAGTTGTAGCGCACACAGCTGCGTGTAACACGTATACTAGTTCTGCGAAACATGATATGGAATTCCTATATTTATGATCTCTTGTCACAAGTGCCTGTCAGCTCATGGCAAGCTTCACACAATTGAGAAATTGGATGATTCCCGTCAACCGCCGACCGGGGTTCATGCGGGGGAAATACCCACTTTGGGCGTGAGGGAACGTTGCCTAGTGCATACAAGGCGTAATACATTAAAAAATCTAGCACAAAATCATGCTTTGGCTGAATCTGGAAAGCACGACAGTGCCCTTGGCTATTACTCTACAGCGAGACAGACAATATTTTGATAAGTTCATCTGTTTTGCTACTGCGCCTCTTATCACTCCCAGCCGAAGGCTCTCGCGTAATCACTACTTACAACACTACATACGAGGGATACACATCTCTTAATTTACGCAGTCATCGTGACTGGTCTATTGGCTCTCTTGCTGTTGTAGTCCTTGATGGCGTGCTGCAAGGACTCTTCAGCCAACATGGAGCAGTGTAATTTGACAGGAGGCAAACACAAGTCCTTTGCAATAACTGTATTTTTGATTTTACTGGCTTCATCCATTGTGAGTCCCTTGATGCGTTCAGTGAGGTAAGATGATGAGGCGATCGCACTGCCGCAACCGAACGTCTTGAACTTGACATCTGTGATTTTTCCAGACTCGTCTACACGGATAGCTAATTTCATGACGTCTCCACATGCAGGAGCGCCCACGAGACCGATACCGACGTCGCTGTCACCTTTTGGCAGAGTTCCTACATTTCGTGGATTGTTATAGTGGTCAAGCACCTGAGACGCAATTAGCTTGATTCCCCCTTGCGTGTGACGACAATACCTTTTCATGATATGATCTGCGCCCAATCCTAGCTGTCGCAGAAAGCGAAGCAGTCGGTCGTCTGAAAGCGGTACGTAGAAATGACATGATCTTCAATGGATTCTGGTGCGGACAAGCGTCGACACCAATGCAAGAGTGCTCATAGCTTCGAATGCAGTAAGACAGGAGGAGCATCAGGGAGGAGTTGTAATTTGCAAGTGGCGAACATCCGCAACGAACAACTCGTGCATGAAATTAATCTCTCTTTCCGCTGCTCTTCTGCAATGACAAGTAAATATGAAGAATAGACACACCGTGGATTTCCACTCACTACGAGCTGATATAAAAATGGTGGAAATTGCACGTTAGATAAGTTTATTAAGGCTACTAAATTGCAATGCATTTACTCGCATCTCTTCCATTTCATCAACGTGGATGCGCATGCAAGAGATTCGGCATATTGTCAGATAATTTCTTGCAGGCTTCATCCAGTTTCGCATCCTCCGATTCAAGCTGAATTGCAGAAACGACTTCGCTATCTCGGAAATAGCTTCGTGTGATTGGACATTTAGATCCTGCAGGGGGCAAGACTCCATCCTCTAAATATTTGACGATGTGGTCACGCACGCAACGACCCAGAGATGAGATGGTTGTATGCCCCAGAGACTCCTGTTCTACCAAGACACTGCCGTCCATGATCTTTTCGAGAGCTTTCGCCTCGCTCAAGGGTGTGATTGGGTCAAGACTCGTGGAGAGTAATAGGACATTGTTAGCTGTGACGATTTTGTTTTTCGGCACAAATTTATGCGTCCGACCCCAGGCCCAACTCTCGTCCAAGAAAGGAATCTCATCGTAGACATCCCGCGCCAAATATGACGGTTCTGCCACATACCGATCCAAAATCTCCTTTCGAGTGAGCTTCGTTCTTGTAGCTTGATCTACTGGAGATGAGTCTCCGTAGGTTATAAAGAAGAACGAGTCGTCGACCTGCGTTGCCACCTCATTACTGAATTTCAGACTTTCAGGGGTTCCTTTTGGCGGGCTGATTCCACCATACAAATAGAGATATGGTGTGAGAAAATCACCTCTCAAAAGTGCCTTGAGTGCTTTGACGAGGTCTGGCCAAGTAGTGGGAGCGTAGAGTTTCATGAAGATACCCGGGGCTCGAACATCGCGGTCTCGCAACGCAGCGTAGATGCTCGCATTTACATAGACCGCAGCGGGATCGAGTTGGAGACGATCAATTGCTTGAGTCAGGTTTGTATACAAGGCATCTGTACTGGCAAATCCTTCAGCTAGCGGACATGCAGTTCGAGCTTTGATGCAATCATCTAGCAGGCCACGAAACAGAGCATCGGCGTCCTGGACACCGCCTCTGTTGGCGTCTTTGTAATAAGAGATTGGGTCAATGACACCGTCCAAGATCATACGATGCACTCTATTCGGGAACAATTGGGCATAGGTCGAACCCAAGGCCGTACCATAACTGAGCCCGTAATAGAGCATACGTTCTTGTCCGATGGCATCAAGGATATCATTCATATCTGCCGCTGTCTGTGGTGTGTTGATGTATGGCCCATGTGTCCCAGAAACTTCAGCACATGCCCGCGCATAATTCTGCATCTTGACGAGATAATCGCCAGAGTTTTGCCAAATGCTGGCCCCCGTATCGTCGGATTTGACTAGCGGACCGCCAGAGAGCTTACTACTACCGAGGTCATCTTTGGTAGTCGCATAACCACAGCTCCCGAGTGGTCTCGAACGACCCACGCCCCTATGACCTGTCAACCCCTCAGCTCGAGTTTGCTAGCGTCTTACAATACCTCGGGTCGAAGCTCAACAAATTGTATTTGTCACCGAAGATGAAACTGATTGCATCCCCATTCTCCACCAGAAAATCTATACCACTGATGCCCGGACCTCCTGGATTGATCAGGATTGTTTGTGTAGCATTCTTCACCAGCATTCTGGCTGCGGGCACAGAGAAATTCTTGCTCAATGATGCTTTCGAATCGAATTGGTCGAACGGGACGTAAATGGCAGCACATTCTACACGGTAGTCACCTATTTTCCCACAAGTGGACCATGTTACTGTAGAGTCTCCGTAGGTCTTTGTCGTATTCTGAGAGATCACAGAGCTGATCAGCTGAGCTACAAGCAGATGTAGTCGACGTCTCATGACGATGAAGGGCTCTCTCGTTCCTGCGCTACGGGGCTTGTTCGATGAGAGAATACGCAGATTTTATACCCAGGAGTCTGCCGCAGGTTGCTGCGCGTGACACACCTCTGTATGTTTGGAAGTCGAATGAGGTCCGCACTAGTTGACATATGGTGTCCGCGCCTCAAGCCCCTGAGTCGTCGCTCACGATGTTTCAGTATGACCACCCCGCATTCGCGCATCATAGCGTGTGTTGCCTCGAGTGCAGTTCACAAGTGGCTCTATTCCGGCCGAAATAGGTAGACAGCTTCAAGGGTGGGCAAACGGCCTCACTGTATACGTGGAAGGCAACTCCAAAACAGATGTGGCGGTAACCGCCAACAATAGCGAGGTTACGGTGGTCTGCGCTCGCGTTACGAGAGGTTTCTTCTTGGGTCACGGGATTGCTGGATGCGAGTCTCACTCAAGGTGAAACCCGACGTGGGAATGAGAGCTACGGCAGCATCCGCAATAGGGACGCAAGAGTAGGTATCTCTGTGGCTACCTGCCTTCTGGCTTGACCCAGACACCGTGAAACCGTTTTCTGAGGACATTTTGGTACAGGTGCACCAGAGCAGTGTTTTGGAATTCGGGATCCTCGAAATAGCGCTAGCGAACGGTGAGCAATGCTTGCTATGTGATGCAAATGGACACGACTTTACGGTGTGTCCCAAGTTTGCAAAAGTGACAAGAGGGATGACACCGAACAGAATAAATATTCTTGCCATACAAGAATGCTATTGGGACGAAGATTTGGTATCAGACATCTCCATCAAACACGTAGAATATGAGATTATTTCCGTGAAAAATGGCACTACAGATAGGACCCAGGGTCGGCTGGTGGTACAAAAGACAGGAGATAGAAGTGGTCAGATTAAGCGTAAACGGCACTGTATGTGATGATGAGGCAAGATGTTGGGGGAAAAAGAGATTCTGAAAATACTGTCCAACAATCACCGACTCCGACGGACTTCGTGCCATTCGACATGGGACACAGTTAAATCTCAGACATTCGCCCAAAAACCGGAAAAAGCTTCTCGCAATTTGTGCACGCAAACTATGTATAACCAGCCGCGATCATCTCGTCGTGATTGATCGTCCAACTCCTGCTCTGTGCAGACAATAATCTACGTGGTTGCCGCATCTGACCTTTATCGTGCAGCACAAACGGCTCCTTCTCTACATGGATTCATTCATAATGGAAAAGAGTACTGTCGTAAAACATCCGTACGACCAGTTCAGTCATAGCCACAGAACAGTAGACGAGCATCAATACCACGCAGTCAATCATTTATTGTCTTTACTGCCGGCTTTTTCTACATCGCGATACTCTTTCGAGGCAAGAATCCTTTTCGCTTCCTCGGCCGCTAGATTAGGCACTTCGCGCTCCTCCTGAGTGTTTCCCTCAATAGCAGCCTTTGTATTCGCTTGTTGCATTCTTTGTCCCGTACCGACGGAATCATAGGCATAGGTATTGGCCTTCATGCCTATTCCAGCCATGACATTTGAGTTGAGATAACTTAACCAATGGTCCACCACCGCTGGATGACCATCTGAGATTTTGATCATGCGCTTATACGTGATCCTTTCGAAATTCTCTTGTGATTTCTTGTGCACAAAAGGACTACGAATCACGGTCCAACGTTGTGTCTTTTTAGGCATCGGTACTGGTCCACTAGCCGGTAGATTTAAATGATAAGCGGCACGCATGGCAAAGTCTGCGAAAAAGGACAGAATCTCTTTGTCGTACGATCGGAGATGTAATTGACAAGCCGCTATATTGTGTGATTTTGGCACTCTTCCGGGCTCCAGGTATGCAGCCAACACATTTGGAGGCAGATTCTCCAGATGCGTTGCTGTTGTAGGCTTCTTGTCGGCATTACTCGTCGAAGAAGAGGACGAAGTGGTAGCTGCTCGACTCTGGATAGTAAAAGTCCCATTGAACAGCGTTGTGCCTTGCGGCAGAACGGAGCGCATCGTTGAACGCAGCATGATGGATCCCAGCAGAGGAGTGCAAAGAAGCCAAGAACTCTCTTTTTCTTGTGTTGGAAGAAGTGCACTTCCACTGAATCGTCGGTCGGCTATTATTTTTGCGACAATGGGAATGAAATTTCATTATCGAAACTTCATTCTACGCAGTCGACGCGGCCGCTACTGCTGACATTGCCATCAGCTAAACCTCCGGATTATATGTCCGCAAGGGATGTATGCTCATGTCTGAGGTCTCTCAAGTCTCGAGCTCGGACATCGACTCCTTTGGCCACTCGACACACCTCCACCACATTACCTCTACTATATCTTTCAAATAGGCGACACCTGACGACACAAGAGGCTGACTTGGTGAATCCGTCATCGACACTTGATGCAGCGGTAGACATCAAAGCATTCGAAGAACCTAAAGCGGATTTATCAAATCGATCATACAAAACATCAGTCGGCATACTCTTGTGTCGATCTCCCATCATCACCCGCACATTGACACCTTTTGAGGAAGCTTTTTATGCATACCAGAGACACTTGAAATCAAGGCTGTCTTCGCCCTTTCCCACAGACTTTTACTTCACAAAAGGTTCGCTGGCTTCGAAAAGATGGCAGGAAGGGGAAGAGCAGAGAGGACGTGCGAATGATTTAGTGTCTAGCAGCACGGAAAATCCTGCCGATGAGAATGAATTGACGGGTCAGGAGCGAGAATTACAAGCTGAAGAAAATATCGCTTCTCTTGTGGCCATGCCTCGCACCACGGAAGCCGATGCGAAAGACGATCGAAAGAGTCTGGATCGAAAGTTGGAGAGAACGCTGTTTTTGCTCGTCAAAACCAAAGACAGTGTATCGCCGTGGCAACTACCTTATGGACCTATTGGAGCCGGTGAAGTCCTGCATCAATCGAGTGCTCGTATCCTTGCAACTGTGGCTGGTTTGAATATGAATACCTGGACAGTTGGACGAATTCCAGTCGGTTGTTTGACGGCCGATTCTGAAGCGGCATCTGAAGCGACAAAAATCTATTTCATGAAGCAGAGAATCTTTGCGGGACAATGTCAGCTTCAAAAGGATTCCGGCGTGTCCGACTTTGAGTGGCTCACTAAAGAGGAAATCAAAGAAAGAGTGTCTGAAGACTACTGGGGTTCAATCAATTGTATGCTTGCATCACAGTAAACTCACATGTCAACACAATGGCTGGAGGTCTTGTAGTATTGGTGCAGTGTTTCTAAAAATCTCCATCTACTTTACACAAACAACTTCACTCGATATGCGCCGTTCGCTCCATGACTAGTGTGCACTATGTATCCCCCCTCGTATTGAGCCCTAGCCCGTGAGAAAAGTACGAGCTTTCCTGACCACTATATCAGATTTCATGTCATCCTACTCTGTCGAACGCTCCTGCGCGACGCCCAATTGCGTGTTAGTGTCTTGATCTTGGCAATGATAGTCTCTGCCTCCAGTGGTTTCGTCGCCTCAAAATCGTACCGTTTCGTTTGTCCAGCCTTGATGATCATAATCTTGAAATTGACAGGGATCTTACGAGATTGTTTGCATGCTACAATTTGTCCGACATGAATGCTCGACGTCTTGACACTTTCAAAAATTGTTTTGGATTCCGAGGGCGAAACGTGCACGTACTCGCCATCGATTGCGAGTATTCTCTCATGTCGTCCCATGAAAGACATTGGCTGGCGACGCCAGACTATCCAGTGCTGGTATGAATCAGACGTCACAATATCCGGAACATACTTTGATAGACTAGAGGATTCAGCCAATCCAGATCTGGTCGCAGAGTAGATACCAGCCACAATTGGAGCATTCGGGGTCATGCTCCGTGGAACAATAGTGTCTGTCAGAAGATCCGTGGCCTTTTTACGTACAAGAAGAAGCTCCGTTCGACCTTGTAGGGACTCAACTGTCCTATCCGAAGGTACCACCATGTTTGAACCAGGAAGACGAAGAAGGAACATGTACTTGTCCAGATTGCGCCTCTTACAAACCTGATCAAGCACATCACCAAGATATGTTTCCGTGGTAACATCTAGCACGGTGCTTTGTGCATACATGGCCGCTGTCATTGAAGCGTCCGGTCTGAGACGGACTTTCAGTAATACGGGCGCTCCTGGTGCTCTAGCGATGGGACGTATGGTTGCACTCGAAGTCAGAGCTGCCCCGCCAAGATTGAAGCTAGGTGCCATAGAGGCTCCAGCACCAATTTCTACAGATCCTATGGGTGCTGCTTGAGGCTTTCCATGAGATGAGCTTGGCTTGGATGGAGGCTGGAGCTGTAGCTCTGGTATCTTTGTGTCTAGGGGATGAGGATCTAGAGCTTCGTACTCTGCTAATTGTGATGGAGTCGCTTCCACAATGGCGAACTCGTCGAAACTGAATTTGGAAATCGGTCGTGATCTTTCGAGCGCTGGAAAGTCATCGTCGAGCTCACCGTCATCTTCGACAATACGGAGTGTCCAGTGATTAGGGTCTTTCTGCTCTGCAGTCATGAGAGGTTCTCGCCTCTCTTCGACATATCGCAACAAGGCATAGCCTATGGTGTCCACGACTGTCGCAGAGCTCTTTATGATAACGTCGAACGACTTTGATGGCTGTGCAGAGCTTGGCCTGTAGATCTTAAGTCTTAGTGGTTTGAGATCGCCCTTGCCATTAAGCACTCCAAACTTCCTCTCGAGTGGATTTACCTCGGCAGACTCACTTGCCTTGATGAGCGCCGTCAACCCAGATGTAGGCTGAAAAACAGATTCAGGGCGTGGCTTGCTCTTCGGTAAGACTCCTAAAGAAGGTCGCGTCCAAGAGCCTGTTGAGCGTGGTAGTGCTGATCGATTCGTCCATGGTAATGGTCCCAGCACCCTTGGTCCGCTCAAGAGTGAATCTGCTTCAGGCATGTCATACTCGTCCTCTGAACTGTCGTCCACAGTGCCTTCAAACGGGGCAAGGACATCGCGAAAATCTTCTATGCTATCAGTGGCGAGTTGACGACCGAGGTCCACGCCCAGAGCGATACTCGGTGCTTCGATACGAGCAGGCATGAATTCACTGCTGATGATGGACTGTTCTTTCGTCTTGGACAAATCACTTTCAGAGCCGTTCTGAGGAACAAGAAAGCTTGGTGAGTGTGTCGCTATGGAAGCCTTGTATGTAATTGCAGTATCACTGATGCCACGCCGACGTATAGGCATCTTTTGAAATTTCGGCTCGTCAGCAATCTTGCGATGGAGATCCATCATGAACAAATGCTTTTGCTGAGATCCATATGTCGGTAAACCAAGGTTATCCTCGTTGTCTGATATGTCACTTTGATCAGATGCCTCGTCATCGCGAAGTGCAGGATTAAGTTTAGCTAATATGAAGTCATCATGTAAATTGTTCCTTGACCTTTTCGATGTCAGGCTAAGATCAGTGATTGTTCGCCTCAGAGCACTTCCCGGAACTGGGTCTTCCGCTGCTCCAGCGGAGCCTGGAGATACCAATCCATTCCGTGTATTGCCAGATTCTGACGTGTCGTGAATCGGAATATCCGGCGAAACACACCTGTCCATGATTGAAGGGTCTCCCCCAGCAACACGAAAGGCTGTTGTGTTTGTTTTCGTTTGTGAGAAATCAATAATCTTCTCTCCAATACCGTCCTGCATTTGTGTAAGATACCGCAGCCGAAGCCGGTGCAAGATTATTTCAGGATCCTGTAGCATCCGTAGTTACTTGAGGCAATACTAATCTTGTATCGTCCTGACTGTCGCAGCGATTTGGAGCATTTCACTAGCTGAACACGTCAGACCACTCGAGCATTTTCTACTTGTCTATATGACCCTCAAGCAGGCCCAGTAGCACGCGATGCAGCATTCAGCAGACTGAGCTTGCTGAGACTACAAGAGGCGAGGCGACTATGCACAATGGCAGCAGATTTAGACTTGCTCAATGTAATCTGTGGAGCCGAAAGTGGCCAGTGCAGAAGTTCCGCTGTGATACGCCAGCTACCATCCTGTTACAGGCAGTCTGACGTGTTTGCTCGTTGTCCTGTAGATCCTCAAGCATGAATCAGTCTGGTATTCATGTAAGCGAACAATTGAGTCAAGCATTTTCAAGTTTACATGCCGGATCACGCGCTTTGAAGGTTTCTATCACTAATGAATCTCTGGTTCCAAATGGAAATCTTCCATCAACAAGCTCATTCGAGGCGGATTTTGATAATCTCGTTAACTTGGTAGAAGCGAATGAGGCTGCCTATATCTTGTTTCGACAGGATGACGGATTGTTCCTCTTCATTTCCTACGTTGGAGAATCCGCTAAAGTAAAGGACAAAATGGTATATGCTTCTACTAGAAGTGCCGTCACAAGAGAACTCGGCTCTGCAAAATTCTCAAACTCATATTTTGCCACGACTCTAGACGAATTGACATACGACTCCTATAGTAGACAAGAAAAGAGTGCGAGCTCCGAGGCACCTTTGAGTGAGAAGGAGAAAGATCTCAAGAATGTGAAGGAAGCAGAAGAAGAAGTACATAATACGCAAACAAAAAGGGCCATCGTTTCTAGCGGTGTTTCGTTCCCCGTGTCTGAAGCAGCACAAGAAGCACTAAATGTATTGAAATACACCTCGACATCTCGCATGGTGTCTCTGTCCATTGACATGAAAACCGAGATGATTGAACTCGAGTCAGATCAAGAGTTGGAAGTGGATGAGCTGGATACTGCTGTACCAAGCGATACACCAAGATATACATTCTTTGCATGGGTCCACGAAGTGGATGGGAAAGGCGTAACTTCACAGTGCTTCATCTACACCTGTCCTGGTTCCTCGAAAGTACGTGAGCGCATGCTCTACAGTTCGAATCGTCAGGGCATCATCACTGCTTCGGGCATCACCATCAACCATAAGTACGAGTCTGAAGTACTCGACGTACAAGATTTGAAGAGTCGCGTCAATCCGCCTAAAGAGTCCAAGAGTACGGGGTTTTCGAGACCAAAAAGGCCAGGAAAGAAGTAAATGGAACATCTTCCGTCGTGAATACTGAACCACTACTTGCACTTGTCAAGGATGGCGTCTACGATAAGCTTGAAGCTCTGCTGCAAGTCCAAGTCGAGTTTTGGACTGATTATGATTTTCTCGTGATGTTTTGGTGTGCCTTCCACGTCTCCGTGCTCAAATAATTGTTTGTGGGAAGCTACATATTCAGGCCAAACACAGTCTACAAAATATCCTTCGGGATCCTGCCAAAACCCTTCCAGTGTGACGTACCCACTACGGGCCTCTCTTCTTCCTTTCAAAACCTTGTACGAGCCACGAAGCAGGATCGCTATGTCGAGTGTCTTTAGCAGTTCCGGCGATGAATAGAGCATTAGTCCGTCTACAATCAACACGTCTTGATCAATTTGAGACAGCTCTTTGAGATATTGTGCACTGAGCTCCAGACCCCCTCGCTCATCACGCTCGTTCTGATCTTCTTTGGCACGTCTCGCAAGATCGTCCTTGACATGCGGAGGGAACGCGCCGTGTGCTTTATAACTTTGTAGCGTCTCAATCAAAGCATGCATCTCGATCGCCTGCTCATTGTCCCAATTGACAACTAGCCCGCCACGCGTCTCGATACAGTCAATGTCCTTTTCTGGTTTGAAAAAGTCGTCTTGGTGCAGAATCCGAATTTCATGTTTAGTATTTTGTTGCCGAAGAGCTTGACAGAAAGCTCGAGCGATGGTGGTTTTACCCGACCCTGAAGGGCCAGAGATGCCAACGATCATGCCAGTCGTCGTCGTCTCGATTGGCATGTCGCTAGCAATCAAGGACACAGCAAATGCAAAATGACATGCTGCAAGCCAAATTTCATGTGCAAAAAGCCAAATCCTTATTGTCAAGTTCTTCTTCTTTGGAAACAGCAGCTTCTCTTGAGATCAACATACTTGAGATGATTGAATTGGACTGGCATCCACTCAGCGACCCCCAGATTCGTATCGATGATGAGATTGAGCATACCGTGGCTAGTCCCCATCCACTGTACCGCCAGCTACCAGAAGACGGACGTTCTACAGTCAAGGCATTATTTGACGAATGTCGTGCTTCGAAGCGGCCACTCTATGTTGCTGCGCCTATGGTGCGGTACTCAAAACTTCCCTTTCGTACATTGGTGCGAGACTATCAATGCGACCTGGTGTATACGCCCATGATCCTGGCTAAAGAATTCTCTCGCCATCCAAATGCGCGCAACTCGGATTTCAGCAGTAATGCGCGGGACCGTCCTCTCGTGGTACAGTTCGCAGCGAACGATCCTGTCATTCTTGGCAACGCGTGTGAAATGATTGTCAAGTACACTGATGCAATCGGATTGAATTGTGGGTGTCCCCAATCATGGGCATGTCAAGAAGGTATAGGTGCGGCATTGATGAAGAATCCTCAACTCGTCTCGGAAATGGTGAAAAGTGCCAAGGCACGGTGTGGAAACAGTATGATTATAGAGACAAAGATGAGAATTCACCCTGACCTGAAGGAGAGTGTGGCATGGGCTCAGGCTATGGAGAAAGCGGGCATTGATTTTTTGGTGGTGCATGGACGTACGAAAAACACAAGATCTTCGGAGCCCTCCAACGTTGAGGCCATCAAGCTAATCAAGGAGAGTGTCTCTGTGCCTGTGGTGGCAAATGGAGATGCATTCAATCTCGAAGAAGTCGACAAAATCTATGCAGCAACAGGTGTGGATGGCGTGATGTCTGCACGAGGACTCTTAGCCAATCCCGCACTCTTTGCGGGCTACAAAAAGTGTCCTTGGTCTGCTATCGAACGTTTCCTGACTTATGCTCAAGCATATGATTTGAATGAGCATCTCGTACAGCACCACATTGTGGAAATGATGAATTCAGGCGGATTTTGGAAGAAAAAGGACAGAATTGAGTTCATGACACGAAAGGGTATGCAGGGCATTCTGGATTTTTTAGGGGAACGATACACAGTGCGAGAATTCGGTGAGGAAGACTACGGCTTACGCACAGACTGTGAACGAAAGGTATTGGCGAATGTAAATGCTCCAATTGTATCTACGTTGTGATCATAATAATGCGAAAGGAGGGAAATCTAAAAAGAGAGGAAACTCTTCTCTACACCAACTTTTGTTTTGTGAAAAAAGTGCGAAGATGCGTTAATTGCCACGCGCAAGTTCCAAGCAAAGTCACGAGCTGGACAATAGTCCATCTGACCACTCGAGAATTGGTCTTTTCCGATTGATTTCTGAAGTCTGCTTCACGTTCCTGCAAAAGTAAGTTGGTACGCAACGGGAATTGGAGGAGGGTCGACGAACACGTTGGAATGTCTGCTCCTTCTTGACGTCCTGCAGGCGAGCATTCAGGTCCTGGACACGACGAGCCAGGTCCTTGACCTTTTCTGTTCCTGCCTGGTGAAACTCATCACTATGACCTATAGCCAAGTCGAGGTGGAATTTGACTCGTGAGGTGGAGAACCAACCATTACCGGTATTGGTCTGGAAACATATTTCGTGGTCGCCAATCTCCGCTGTTGTGAATGTAAATTTCCCCTCTGATTTGCCTTTCATATCAACCACGCGATGATTGTTGTCTAGCAGCTCCTCTACCGTGACTTGAATATTCAGATTTGGATTGATTTCGTATTGCTGATTGTCTGCACGATACTCTTCAGCCCGGTAATTGCCAACAACCATGGTATCTCTCGGCAAATCTTCCTGAATACATTTTCGTTCAGATCCTTCCAGATACCAGTATATGGCGTTGGTCGCAGGCAAGAATGTTAGCAAGGTCAAAAGTCTCATTTTGATATCGTTCAGGTGCCAGCCAATCTAATGAACCTATTTCGTATCTTGAGCACGGGATAGCTTGGTATCTGTGATGTAGAGATGAGATTCGACGTAGTATGTATGTATGAGCTATGACTTGGTGCAGACGCGACCAGATCCATGCTTTGAGGTGGCATTGTTGAAATACGAGTGTACGAGCTTCAGTTTCATCGCAAACGTGAATCACTGATCCACAGGAACGACTGCAGAATCAGTATAGACCTACAGGCAACAATGAATTACGAATCTATGGTGGTGATCTTGTTGACTATCTAAAGCTGCTATTCAAGTGTTGTGTATGCACAAAAGGGCTCAACGTGTTCTGGGGAAATTGTCGAGATGTGTTTTAGAAATTTGTTGACAGCGACCAGGTTATCAACCATGGAAGAGCACTCGTATCAGGACTGAAGCAGTAGGCATCGTAGCAAAGTGTATATGACTCTGCCATAGTTTGCACGTAAACTGAAGCTTCTAAGCAATTGATCATGTCAACGCTAGCCCCTGCTGAGACAAAAAGGAAGGGAGCTCCAACGTGGTAGACCGGAACGCGTCTTTGTCTACGCGACTTTTGCACCACAATTGTCCCCAGGGACAATTACTTACAACGGGTGCACGACAATTGCCTGGACGATTAAGAACACACATCGACTCAGACACTATACATATTATTATCCACGATGCTCGAAGCTAGACTCATGGAAGCTGTGGTCCTGAAGCGAGTGCTTGACTCTGTGAAGGAACTCGTCACGGACGCCAATTTCGACTGCAATGATTCAGGACTCTCACTACAAGCCATGGACAATTCACATGTTGCTCTGGTTTCCTTACAGATGAAAGAAGACATGTTTGAGCCATACAGGTGTGATCGTAACATTGCTCTGGGAATTAACCTCAATTCGCTCTCAAAAGTGCTCAAGTGTGCCAATAATGAAGATGTCGTGACCATCAAGGCCAATGACGAGCCCGATGTCTTGAACCTGACTTTTGAGTCTCAAAAGTCTGAGAGATTCTCGGAGTATGATTTAAAGTTGATGGATATCGATCAAGAACATCTAGGCATTCCCGACACTGGTATGTGATGCTACACCTCGTTTTTTGACGCTATAGAAACTGATTTTGCAATAATAGAATATTCGTGTACTGTCACGATGCCTTCAGCCGAATTTGCCAAGATAACGAGGGATCTGCAAGGTCTTTCAGAGTCAGTCAAGATTGAATGCAACAAGGATGGTGTGACTTTTTCGTGCGAGGGTGATATTGGAAATGGTTCAGTCACGGTCAAACCCAATGCTGGAGTCGATGAGAAACAGGGCACTGCGACGATCATTGACTTGACCGAACCCGTGACCCTCACCTTCTCTCTCAAATATCTCGTCGGTTTCACTAAGGCAACGCCACTGGCCAATACAGTATCATTAAGCATGAGTGACCAGATTCCGCTACTTGTAGAATATCCCTTGGCTTCAGACTCCAGAAACAGTCATCTACGGTTCTTCCTCGCTCCCAAACTTGGTGAAGAAGATGAGTAAATGGTTCATACGGAATAATCATAGCACAAGTATAATAAATGGAAAGCACTTGAAATTTTAGAAGGGAGCATTCAGTCCTACTTGTCAACTGTATCTACAATGTCTATCTAGGTATAAGTCGTTGTTCGCAATACAGATAGCTGGCAGGCAGGCTAGCGTCTGCTCTATTGTGCGGTATTGCTGACACGGCTCCGTAATAACATTTCTACGTTTCAAGGTTTTGTGCACTGATCTAATAACATCGGTGCTCTATTTGCCAAGTACTGTGCGTTTCTTGGGTGAATGGCTATGACTGGTCTTTGTGATCAATCTTCCTTCATCCATTTTCAGCATTCGAACGAACGAATTGCTGCAATATTGGTGCTAGACAAAGGCATAGATTTCTTTGTTGCTGAAACTGCGTGTAACACCTAACGTGTCATCAATCAGCTCATGAGAGCACTGCGAAACGCCTTGCCGGTACCCAGCGCTCGGCATCAATCATCTTCGTCTTGTGTGATTTCCATTCACTAGACAGAATCGACCTGCATCGCTTATTGGACGGACTTGACTTCACGTCTTGTACATATTCCTCTGTGCCTGGTATCGCACTCACTAGACGCTGGACGTTATACTTCCACATACACAGACAATTTGGAAGACCTGCGGTCTGCTTAATATATGGTTCAGTCGCTCAAACAGGAACTCGAGATCAATACCCGTGCGGTGGCAGCTTTCGATCAGCAGGACTATGAGACAGCCTTCACGGAGTTCGGGGTAAGCAGATACACGATACTACGCAGCGACCGTATTAATCTTGTTTAGCGCATTGCCAATAGTGGCAGCAAGATCAAAGTCAATATGGCGTTAATATTAGCTGCAAACGGTCAGCACGAAGATGCTATTGAACAATTCCAGGCGGCGCTGCAAATGGACCGCTACCTTGCTATAGCGTATTTCCAGCAAGGCGTCTCAAATTTTTTGCTAGGGAACTTCAAAGAAGCCAAAAGTCTGTTTGACGACACGATATTGTATCTTCGCGGCAACACTCAAATTGACTATGAACAGCTTGGACTCGCATTTAAATTGTTTTCCTGCGAAGTGCTGTTCAATCGCGGTCTGTGTTCTTTGTCTCTGGGAGATGAGAGCGGATTCGTTGACATGCAGATGGCAAGCAAGCAGAAGCAGAACGGGGAGCATGTTGTGATTGATATCGCTTTACGCGACAAAGGTGTTGGTACAAATATATTTTCAATGCCGACAGACAAAATTTATAGGCCTGACGAAGCAAAAGTGCGCAACCTCGCGACTAAAAACTACCTCGGAATCGCCAAAGTGATAGCGTCTTCAGATGCTAGTGATGTTGGTACAGGGTTTCGCGGTTCAGAGAGACTACGTCGCTTCGCTACCATTACAAAGCCGGTATCGGAGTATGGCTCTGAACAATCTCCTCTATCGCTATTGCAATCGCAATTGAGTAAAGCACTGCCAGATGTTACGGATAAGCACTTGAGTAGTGCCAGAAATTTGGAATTTATCAGACTAGATGAAGCACTGGAAAGAAAGGCCACTTCATCGACCTTTCGTGAAAACTTTCCAGTACCTTCTCGTACCTACACAGCGACTCGCAGCGAACTGGGAAATCCAGAACGTCTCACTGAAACACAAACTTTGCTCGCAAAGACTCGGCTTGCTCCTGCATTAGCTCGTGAGAATATTGAGGCAGAGTCGCGATCACGGAATGGAGTAAGTAAGACCAAGGCGCTAAAACCATTAATCATCGGGCGCAAATTAGACATGGAAAAGCCTCTTCCGGCTACACTATTTAAGCAAGGTGCGAGATCCTTACGAAACAGTCAGATTTCAGGCGTGTCTCCTAGCAAGACAAGTTTCTCAGAACAACTTGCGCAATTGCAGAAGGAATTGCCCACAGAAGACTCCATAACAGACACCAAATCAAGCCGCTCAGGTGTTTCGGCACGATCAGCAGCTTCCAGCGTTTCAAGTGTATCCAATTACGATCGGAAGAGTAATGTTGGGTCTCACGCTGATACTGAAGAGTATGACTACGATGACCTTGTTGATCCGTACTATACGCGTAATAGTGGCTACGCTGAGCTTGCAAACACTGGTACTATCATGACCTCTGTAACTGATATCAAAGTCAAGATTTGTGGTTTGGATGATATTCAAGTGTTTTTGATAACCATCGGGACAACATGGGAAGGCTTTCAGACGCGACTACGAGCAAAGACAGGATGGAGTAAGTCTCGCAAGTTGAGAACGAAGGATGAAGAAGGTGAGTTGATCCTGCTACAGGACGAGGAGGATCTGCAAGAAGGTATTCAGGGTGCAATCAGGGAAGCACAGCGACTTGGTAAAATTCAGGCGAAGCTGGACATTTGGGTCAAGCCTTGATCTGGTGATGGAGCTCCCCCATTTTAGCCTCATAGTCTACGAATAGCATCAATATACAGTACATCTGGCAGCTCACATTGTTCCTTGGTCTTGACCTCTTCTAACTCATTTGCGATGCCGAGCGTTCTGTAGCAATCGTTTGCTTCATTCGATCCACATGAATTACGGACATCAGCAGCAACAGCATCAGCAACGGCCGCATAACAATTATAATAACCGGAACTTTGAGCGCAACCACGATGAAGAGCCCAAGAAGTTACAGACCCGGCGGACAGTCGACTATGGTAGCGGCATGGTCCAGTATCTGCAGAAACGCAAACTTGGTGCGCCGTACCCGCAAATGCGAGATGATCCGAATTACATTCTCAACATGCTGCCGCCGACAGTGGATATCGCCAATCCTGCTGCAGCGTTATGTTGCAAGTACATTCACACATCGAGCAATAAAAACAAGCATCCTGTGAATGCCGTAAAATGGACGCCCGATGGGCGTCGTGTCTTGACTGCTTCAAGTAGTGGAGAATTCACATTGTGGAACGGCCTAACCTTCAACTTTGAGACCATCCTGCAGGCTCACGAAACGGCTGTGCGGGCACTCGAATGGAGTCCCTCGGGGGACTGGTTATTGAGTGGTGATCACGAGGGACTCATCAAGTATTCTCAGCCCAACATGAATATCGTCAAAGTGATTCCTGCACACACGGAAGCAATTCGCGATCTTGCATTCTCTCCAGCGAGCAATAAGTTTGTCACTGCGAGCGATGACGGGTCCATGAAGTTGTGGAATTTCAATGAAGGTATCGAGGAACGCACATTTACCGGCCACGGGTGGGACGTAAAAGCAGTTGATTGGCATGCATCAAAAGGTCTGATTGCGTCTGGTTCCAAGGACAATCTCGTGAAACTATGGGATCCACGTATGGCGAAATGTCTATCCACTCTGCACGGTCACAAAAACACCGTTTCCAAAGTCATGTTTCAAAAAAGTGCGGGAGGCGGTGGAGGATCATTACTGGCGACGTGTTCGCGAGACTCGTCGGCGCGGATCGTTGATTTACGTATGATGCGAGACTTGCGCGTTTTACGTGGCCACGAAAAGGATGTCACGACACTGACGTGGCACCCGGTCGTGCCGTCCTTATTGAGTACAGGCGGTCATGACGGTGTGGTGAATCATTACTTGCTCAATGAATCAGCGGCAAACTCAACCAACTCCGTTTCTACATCAGCTACGCTCGCGCAACCTACAATGTCAATTCCATTTGCGCATGAAAGCGCGATTTGGGCAATGGATTATCATCCACTCGGACACTTGCTCGTCACTGGATCAAACGATCGAGCGACGCGATTCTGGGCTCGTCCGCGACCGGGCGATGACGCTACTTTTCTCGATCGGTACCACGTCGGCGACGACTCGAAAGAAATACCACACGCTGCTGCTGTCGCCGCCAAGAGACGTGCTGGCGATGGTGAAGAGGACGGATTGCTCGATCAACAGGCGCCAATTCCGGGCCAAACAAACGGATTCAATCATCCATTACCTGGTCTCGGAGGCGGCAGTGGCATTCCACCACCACAAGGCGGGATTGCTGGTCCTGCAGTACCGGGTTTCATGGGCGGCATCCCTGGATTCGGAGGAGGAGGAGGAGGAGGGGTACCTGGTTTCCCCGGGACAAACTCTCAATCGATGCCATCAGGAGGGCAGCAGCATCATTCGCCCTTTCCTCCTCCATGGCAGTTTCCCGGCGCACGAGGGACCCTGCCCCTTCCTCCAGGGACGTTTCTCCCGCCTCCTCCACCTTTGTCGGCCGTGTCGAATGGAAGCATGCATGTTCCGGGACTGAACGACGGCCTCAATCCCGATCGTCTACGGTTCTTGCAGCAAGGACGATAATTTCCACATTGTTTGTTTATTTTTTCTCTTCATCCATAGCGCATGGCGAACAACAAAAAAGACTGGACGGACGAGAGAATGAAAATGAGTAGTACCGTTGAATACAAACCTTGACCTACAAAATTCGCTCCTGCTCGTCTAGTGCTATGATGAAACCCTATTTATATATATATATATATATGCATCACATGTCGCCGGAAATTTCATTACTCGGAACCACAGATTGCTCATCTTGATCTTTCGGTGACGATGTTTGCTCAACGTCAGGGGCGTCATGCATGGATTTCCACACGCTCATTTCGTCATCGACTTGAGCTTCCGATTTCAGTGCTAATTGCTCGATATTTTCAAACTTTGAAGGCACGGGGTACGCAATTTCGAAAAACTCGTGGTATCCCTGTGCGACGCGCGCCAAGACGTGAACGTTTGGATCAATGACGTCGTCATTGATGCATAAAAGACCAGGCATACGATTCGCCCAACTGGACAAGTATCGTGCATCATTGTCGCTTTGCACCATGAGAAACTGATTATCTGGATCAGTCTCAGTATATGCGTATTTATGGATAGCCTTGATGGCGCGGGCACGATAAGTCGAAGATTTTGCAGGCAATAACGGCGACAATCCAATATCAGCGTTATTGAGGAGATATTTGATGAGACAATCGCCGCAACCCACACCTAGTTCCGGAGACACAAGTCGCTGAAAGACGGATTGTGCTGAAGGAGCTGGTGATTCGCTTGACGCAAAATCAGACCCGAAACAGGTATCTAGCCGGACGTATTCAGCGCACGTCTCAAAAGTCAGGCTCTTGATGCATGCAGGCCCATCCATCGAGGTATGCAGCACTTTTTGGATATTGAATCCCGGCAACCCAGCAGCGCGTAACTTGTCATTGACCTGATGCTTCATCGGCATAACGTGTCGCCGTCCATTATTTGCTATACCGCTTTGGATTTCGGCCAAAAACTGCTGGCGTTCTTCCGGCTGCAAGAGTCCGTCTTCATTGGCATCGAATCGCATAACCATGGCCCAAAGGAGCGCCTCTCGGTGCATTTCCATCGTAAAGTGCATGTGCAGGTACCAAGAATATAATTGGTACGAGTCATCGCGGTACCGCGAAAGAGGAGTAAGGAGTGCTGACCGTGGAAAGGTCTTGGTTGCTTCATTCAGGATTCGCTGGTTGACCACTTTCGCCTGATGGATTTGCAGCGTTCTTGGACGACGTCCAAATCGAGCATTCAGCAGAAACGACGTGTGTCGTACTGTATGTGCTTCGCCCGCTTCGCCATCGCCAAGGTCAGGCTCTTTGATTTCATCGACATCCCATATACCAAAGTACCAGGAAAAGCACATTCCAAAGAGAGGAGAGGCAAAATCACTCGAGGTCACGTCTCTGCCGAGCATCATATCGTCCGACAAGCCGACAAAGTGTTCTGTGGAAAGCGGAATATTACCAAAGGAAGCTTCGAGCGAGAGGGAATTGAATGTGGGTCCGCAGTCTCCGTTATGCATGATGGACGTTTCCGGGATAATTTTGATGGAATGATCAGCTTGGTCGACAGTGCTCTCATTCAGCCAGGGAGGGACTTGGATGACAGACTTTATGACGTCTCCAGCATCGTTGCGAAGGGTAAAGTCTTTTGCAACAATGATTACATTGGAAACGAATGAAGCAGCATAGTGCAGCGTGCCGCGTACAGAGTATCGCAATTCATCCCAGCTTCGGTATCGACTCTTTTGTTTCAATGACCACATCATGTCCTTGTTTCTCGGTCTCGCTTTATCAAAGGGCTCCTTCATCTGAGCAAACTCCTCGTCGCTTCTGACGTAAGTATAGACGAAATCCATCTTGTGCGGCGTAAGTGCACTGCCATTTTGAATGACGCCATCAGCAATCCAGTCATCCTCCCATCCCTGTAGCGCAACATTCTCACTGAGCTCTATCGGGTACCACCACTCGACGTCCGGTGTCTCTGTAGCTCTTTGCTTGATGGCATCGCATGACTCTGCCAATGCAGGGTATCGCGTCGTTGTATTCAATCGAGGGTCTGACGTGTCATTATATTGTAAAACTGCAGTCTTGGAAAGTGTATGTGGGTCGTCATGAGCAGTTAATTGTAGTGTCGTGTGCCCGTTGAGGATAAGAATGAAAATGCCAATGATGACGAGCCATTTGACGTTTGTACCAAACAAAGAATTCCTCAGTGATGGCAGGAAGGTAGGACGCCGCATCCATGAAAAACGTGTGACCGGGAGAATTACGAAGGGAATAGTGAGTGTGAGACAGGCAGAAGAGAGTGTTGACGCATGAGAATAAGAGTGCTGCGTTTTGCGTGAGATGCCAAGCCTGAGCCAAGAGTCTCGTACGAAGGAGACGAGCGTGTTGTTGCAGAGAGAGAGGACCGAGTTGAGTGGGAGAAAGTGCGATTCTCAGTCTCATTCTCTGTGCTTTCCGCCGCTTCCTTTGTGTCAACACTGACAAGCTGAAAGGTCGCGTGACGGGCAGCGTGTCTCTTACTTCTTCTCACTTGAGACTGATATTCCCCATCCTCTGCTCTCCAGCACAAGTTTCATGCATTCAAAGAGACATTTCATGACACTGCAAAAGCATCTTGGCCTTTACTCTTCTTGCCTTCGGGGGAATTCGACTCATCAGCCACAGGTTGCCACACAGCCACGGCGCAATGACAACTTGATTCACTCACACGACACCCAAAGAACAACTGCTTCCCATGCATCGATATTGCTTCTCCGTCATTGCCTACGGTCGTTTTACAAGACATGTCACACCACACTCTCAAAGGATGCATTTGACGATTCATGGGAAATGCCATGTCGGAAGAGGATGAGACGAATTTACCCCCACCTTCCCAAATCGGCTGTGCAAAACATCCCACGCAGATCTATTTATAAATGTCCTCTTGTCCGATTGCTTATGCCATGTATGAAAAGAATGCATTACTGATAATCATACGCTCTCAGTACTTGCTCCGTTGTGCTTCCGCATCACATCCTCTCAAGAGGTTTCAATCCCAACATGGTCATGCCGTTGCCAAGGACAATCTTGCATGATACGTACAACGCCATCCGCGCCTTGGCAACTTCCACTTCCTGACCGTGCACCCATAAATCTTTATACGCTGCAGAAAAGGAATGACACAGCCTATACAGGTACGTCACAATAGTCGAGGCTTCCTGTGCTTTATACGTTTGCTGCACGACAGCAGGCCAAATAGCCATTAGTTTCACCATGTCACACGCTACTTGCTCAGTCAATAATGATAAATCCGCAGATGCAAGAGCGTCCTCGGAAAATCCAGCCTTGCGCTGCATCGATGATAATCGCGCGTGTGCGTACTGCATGTAAGGACCCGTGTCACCTTCAAAGGACGTCATGCGATCCCACGAAAATTCATAGTCATTGATTCTCTTGGCGGACATGTCCTGAATCATGACGGCTGAAATGCCCACAGTATCCGACACTGCTTCAGGATCCTCAATCTGCTTATATTTCCCCTCATTCTGTTGCATGACTGAGTGCATAGTGACCTTTGCCTCTTCCAGAATCTGGTCCAAAAACACGGCAGTCCCTTTACGCGTAGACATGCCCTTGACCATGCCAAAATTGACGTGAGAACATTTGCTCGCCCACTCATAGCCCATGAGCTCGAGAATCTTGAACAATTGTGCAAGATGCAGATCTTGTTGTGCAGCAACCACGTAAATCATCTTGTCGAAATGGTGCTTCTCATACCTGTCTGCAGCCTCACCGATATCACGCGTCAAATACAGTGTTGTCCCATCACGTTTCTGAACAATCGCTTTTCCCAATTTTTTACTGTGTTTCGTCAAATCGACAAGCTGAGCGCCCTTGTCTTCGACAACGAGTCCGTTTTTACGCAACAGGGTCATGGCCTCATTCATCTTTTCTTGCGGCACCTGCGACTCCCCAGAATAGACGTCGTATCGAATATTCAGACGGGCATACGTCTGTTCAAGCTTGACTATGCTTAAATCACGAAACTTACGCCAGACCGATAGCTCAGCCTCTGATCCTTCTTCCATCGCCTTGAAATATGCTCGTGCCTTGTCATGCATTGTCTCGGCTGGCTCAAAAGACGAGCCGTCAGCCTCGCACTGCTCCTTCCTCTTCTTCTCTGCATCTTCTTCCGCACTTGCTTGGGCGTTGATTTTGACGTAGACATCGTACAAGTGGGCGATGGCGTCCCTGTTGAGAGCTTCTTCGTCGCCGAATGCCGCATATCCAAGAGCCAACAATCCGTATTGCTTTCCCCAGTCACCAAGATAATTCATCCTGATAACCTCCCAACCCATCGCTTCATGCACGTTCGCCAGGAAAGCGCCGATGATAGTGCTTCGCAGATGACCCGCATGGAAGGGCTTTGCGATATTGGGGCTCGAGAATTCGATGATGGCTTTCTGGCCACGATACGTGGAAAAGGTACCATATTTATTACCTTGCTCGAGAATCAGCGGCACGATGAATGTATTTGTCTTTGTCTCCGGAAACGTGAACTGCATAAAGATGTTGCTGTTCTTCGCAGTGACAAAGTCACTCGGAAACGAAGATGCCCACTGAGCAGCGAGATCCGCTGGTTTGCCCTTGAGTTTTCCTAGACGTGGCACAGGCAGGATGAGATCGCCTCCATCGCCTTTTGGAGGCGGTAGATCGAGTGCTGCAAAGATGGTATCGCCTGGTACTCCCGTCAAGGGTGATAATTGACCCGCTATATAGCTTTTGAAGACGTCGAGCGGGTTGTGTATCGGATCAGCTGCTGCAGGCAAGTCATACTGATCGGTAAGACCTAATTTTTTAAACTGTGCGTCCAGTTCACTCATCGCACAAGACTTGTCAGTTGCCCGACTACAAGACGCTCTGACTTTTCCCAAAACACTACTGACTGACCTGAAGCGACACGTCTTGTTCTTTGCTTTATCCTTGTCGGCGCGCTAGCCTCACGAGATGAGCAAACCCTTACCGTAGTGACTTTGAAAGAGCAAAATCGTGAATAGAAATTATCTTGAGCTCCTCAATGAATTTTGATGAGGTTGAAGATAAAGTTTGTGCCACACAAGGCACGGAGTTGATCAGGTGAATGGTGACCTCGTCTGTGACTGCGAGTGGAACTGCAGAACCGATGCAACCACAAGACAAGGTAGCCAAGCGAAGCGTCACCCGACATGCTGTATCATCAGCTTTCGACCATGATGCGTCCTGGTAAGTGAATCATGATTCGATGATTGTGTCTAAGCCTGCCTCTGATCAGTAGACTGATCATGTTCCCCTTTTAGGCCGATTGCACAAACCGCCGCCACGCAAGACTTCTTAAGTGCTCTGTGCTCGTATGTAGAGCCCTCCCTCTGTCCTGACTAGTATCTCTACTGACAAGACGGTACAGTCTGCTACAACCAATAGGTGACGCACGTCGGACTCAGAGTCGTCTTCCTCGGCGCGCCAAACGCCGGAAATCGACCGCCGTCTCGGCAAGACAAGCACCGCAAACGAGTGGCCACGAAGCACTTGTTGTGCAGAGTAAATTGGTAGTTGGAGTGAATGCTTGCACTCGCGCGCTGGAATCGTCCATCCAATCAGGCAATCCTGATATTGCTGTGCTTTTCGTATGCAAAGACGACCTTGTATCGCCGCAACTGTATGAGCATTTCCCCACTCTATGTCACTTGGCAAGAGAGTCAACCGGGGCAAACGTATACCTTGTACCTCTCGCGAAAGAGGCCGAAGTCGCTCTCGGTCGTGCCCTTGACCTCCCTCGTGTAGGAAGTGTTGCAATACGAGTCAGTCAATCACCCTTCGAAAGAATGTCAAAATGTCTCTCACATGACTAACTTGAGCAGGAGTCCGAAGTGACAAAAAACTTGATCGACGTGGTGAATCGGGAGATAGCATTGCCCATATCACAGCTTTTAAAAGTAGTTTGTTATCACGACTCGGTCATCAAGACTACAGTAACAGTACAATCAAAGCAATCAAAGCAAGTCAATAAGATAGGAGCAATACAGTAGGGCATACAGCTTCTTCTTTAATGTAAAAAATTCAAAGACTCAAAATTGCGATATGACAAGATGCAAGTAATCTCCAAGTGTCCTAACGCCCAAACTTTGAACGTTGTAAAACGATATTGACGCTTTTGCTGTGAAGGACCTGAATGCAGAAGAATGACGATGATGCTGATTGAATGCCGAAAGCTCTTGCAAATGCTAACCGTGCTCATAGTGTGCTCCAGAAAATTTATCGCCATACTGGGCTGACAATTGCTTGCTGAGCATTATGGCCATAGGATTGACCAGAATGCAGGCCAGGAGGAGCATGCATTGCATTGTAGTGGCCATTGCTCACAGAAGAACTAGCCGCACCGCTGTTCGTTGAGGCATGGCCATTGTCCATTTTTCGAACTCCAAGGGGGTTCTTGCTGAAGGATAAGCGGATTCCGCCCTTGATGCTGCTGCTTAAGATGACGCCTTGCAAGAGTTTTAAGGTATTGATGGCATAGTGCACATCTTCAAACTCCACAAAGCACATGGGTCCATTCGATTTTGTTCTATAGCACAGGCGACGATAACCTGGCTGCCTAGAGAATAAAGATTTAAGTTCTTCCTCAGTAGTTGCTAATGGTAAATTACCGACATATAGTGTATTGCATGGTGGGTTTTGATCCGCGGGATTAGTATTGATGGGAGTTGGTGGACCCATGCGATGAGTACTGAAGACACCGGGGACTGGTGGTCCGTAGGGTGTGCCAGCCATGTAATGTTTAGGTGGGCTAGAGGCATGGTATGTCTGATTTTGAGACGCCTTTGAATAAGCACCTCTTTGACCGCCCGTGGCGTGCAGTGAGTCGTCGATAGATGCATACATAGGCGCAGGGTTTGCGTGTCCATTGAGAACTGGACTCTGTTGTGCTCTCACATCCTGGCTCTGATGCTGCGTACCAATACTCAACTGATTGAAACGTGAAGTGTTTAGAGCATTTTGCGTCCCAGCCCGATTCCAAGAATCGTCCTCCTTGCTTGATGGTGGTGGAAGCATGCTAAGACTGCTGGGAGGAGACTTTGCCAACTCGGCAGGAAATCGAGGTGAAGTGGGAGACCACACTGTAGCACCTGCCGATGTTGAAAAATTGGACGGCACCGAGCCTGCTAGAGCTGCAGATTTTGGCATTGAGCCATAGAAATCGTCGAATCCGAGTTGCGAATCGTTACTCCTTTCCTTGACATAGCTGGTCAAACGACTGATTTGAGGCAGAGACCCATTGCTACCTGAAGATTTGGAGGAAGAAGACAATGTTGCTGGCGGAGTGAGCATGTCTTGAGCGCATTTGGTAGTAATCTCAAAGGATAATCGAGCAAATGGTCCGGTTGATACAAGACTCATCTTCTGCTTAGCTTTAAGCGCGTCGCTTTGACTGATAAAATTTGCCAAACCAATTCTCTGCAGCGTGTTAGTAGTTGACTCCGCTGTGGGAGGGCTTGGTATCGCTCACTTCTTCATTTTCGACGGTGAGGTCCGCACTAGTGAAACCATCAGCCATGAGAAAGAGTCCCGCAAATTCACGGGTGGTTAGGTCCTGTGGCAGTCGACCAACCTTCAAGATGACACTCTTTTCTTCAGACTCTCGACTCGTGGTACCTCGCGGCCATTGCACCACATCTGCACCGTCATCGTCATCGTCATTGAGTATACCGACTGGGAGAAGTGTCTGATGAGAGCTGCGCTCGTCCTGGTGGAATGGAAAAGTGTTTCCTGAGTTGCTCGACCTCGAAGACGAAGAAGACTGATGATGCGACATTGATTGAACACTTCTGTACTATTCTCTCACACACACTCGAACAACGATTGAGCGTCCTTGGCGATTCTTACTTTTTCGTCGGTCTCTCGTTCTCTTCTACAATTGCAGAGTGTTTTTACAGTCGCTCAGTCCAGGCGATCGAGCTGGAGATTATGCCGGTAGGGAGTTTAATGACTGTCTGGAATCAAGAAAAGGAGCTCTGGACTGATGGCAGCGGCGTGCGAGCTGCCAAACAGCACGAGCAGAGTAACGTATAGGAACGGACTGCGCTGTAGATGGAAGAAGTAGAAGAGGTCGAATAAGAGGTATATGGAGGAGAGAGCGAGAAGACGCGGGAAAGTGCGAGAGGTGGTGGAGGTGGTGATCTAGTGGAGGGATGCGTTCAGGTCGAAGTTAATTCACGCAAACTTTGGGAGGGGAGAAGCGCGTACGTAGAATTGTGGCAGAACCCAGGGAAAAGGAAACGCACTAAACCTCGAGCGACGGAGAGAAATTGTATGGCTGATACGCCACAGCGCGGAACGAGTAGCCCGTCAAATGCCACAGGCGACTCTTTGCCGTCGCTAGCAGCACGTTCTCGACCGAGGTCCCGCATCTTACTGGTGGCTCATCCTCGAGAGTGTTGATCAGTTTTTGTAAACAAACCCTGATTTGGCCCTTTTACGAGCAAGAACTTCAAGCCACAGCAACTGCAACAACCCTGGAAGCGAATCATTCGCGCAGGCCTGTCTCGCTTGCTTCCCTTTTATTGTTTCTGAATGTCAGACGAATTAGCAAATAGGAATGTCGATCGTCCCAAGTGCCACATGAGCACGCCGCAACCTTCTCCCGTGCTATCCATCCGTCCTATTGCCTCCTTGCACAGCTGCCTAGACATGCGCTGAATCTAGGGTCGATGTGCTTTTGAATGTCCAGATCACACGTGGAGGCAAGCGAATTGCAGAAGGTGTACTTTATCTGGTTGACAAGACTAGATTGACCTGGTTCAGAATGGTGTTTTCACGTGTCAAGGATATCATAGAAGGCTCTTGCCATCGAACGATGACCGGGAATTCGGATATTCGATATGAGTCATGTGTTTGATTACAGCTAGCTGTCTGTCAAATCTGTCTACGCTTCTTGCTACTGCAATCATGTCTTGCCGTAAAATACGAAATCTCGGCGCCAGGACGCCTCCATGTTCACAACCGCAAATTGCGAAACCAGACAGTGGTCTTGCCATTTGCTTGACTGTCGAGAAAAGTTCGATTTGGAGCTCCAGAGCGATGTAAGATCCTCACCAATCTCCGGAGAATCTCACACATCAATAGATAGGCAGACTGCAGGTGATTGTGGCATGTCATTGCACCATAACGCGACACGTATTTAATGTCTTTGCGTCCTGTTCCATCCGCCAAATGCGCACCAATTTGAGGATGGAGAGCTTTTCATATTTACTAGCACACCCCCATAGAAACTAATATCAACCATAAATGAACAATGCACGATCTCTCTTGACGCATTCCTTCTGGACAGAAGATATTAGTACAAAGAATGCAGATTTTCTTCTGTTATGGGTTTCCCTCGGAGTCGGTGTCATTGATGCTTTCACGTTTCCGTTGTTACGAGTCTTTGCCGCAAACATGACAGGCAATACCGTTTTCCTCGCTCTTGCCGCGGCACAAGTGGATGATCCCCAGCTCTCTGCGGGACGGTCTATGGTAGCACTCGCGTCATTTTGGGCGGGAAGTTTTGTCTTTGGACAAATAGGACACTTGGTAGGCACCAAGAAGAGATGGTGGGTCACTATTGCTTTTCTCCTGCAAGGCTTGTGCGTTATGGCTGCTGCCATCGCAGTCTGGACAAACGGGATCTCCAATCAAGACATTCTCACACTGAATAATCGGGTTCTTGGACTCATTACACTTCTTAGTTTCGCTTATGGTGCGCAAGGCACGACCGCTCGTGGTCTTGGAGTTGCTGAAATTCCAACGGTGGTCATTACGAGTGCAATGGTAGACTTGTTTGGAGACAAGAACCTCTTCAGATCCAGCAATAGAGGACGTAATCGTCGCATGGGATTCATCATGGCGGTCTTTCTGGGAGGATTTATTGGTGGCTGGGTCATACAACGGGTCAATTCAGCCTTGACGATTGCGTTGGCGGCAATCATCAAGTTTCTCTCAATACCACTTGTTGTTTTTTGCTTCACATCCGCCGCAGATGAAAAGAGAGTACTAGCGCACAAGAAGACGTTATCAATGGACGCCAAAGGGCAAAAGACAGGCATGGTCTGATGTGTTGGCAATCTGTTTAGCGTTCAGCCAAACATAACAGGCCCTTCTCGCATCACACAATATCTGACAAAAAGTCAGCATGGACATCATAGGCTCCCGGCCGGGTTCCTCGAATCTATTGGGAGTAAGGAAGGACAAGGATCTAGATTCTCGCACTTATGGCTGAAATCAGTGCTATGCTTGGCCACTTGCAGAGAGGTGATTGGCATGGCTGAGCGCTTTGAGGTGGACTCCGGAACTGTAGACACGTGCATCACTGATACACAACAGCCACACCGGTATTTGTGAGTTTTCCTCAATCTGCATGAAACTGCCGAAGCTCCCATATGCCGGTGCAGTTCAGTCAGCCCCGGGCCGCAAGATTGTCGAGCAAAGACGAAAGAGCACTCAAACATAAGGAGGAGGCAAGAAAAGAGAGATAGAGTTGTCATTTCTTCTGCTATAAACATGTAAATTTTACAGGAAAAGACTTTTTGTGTGAAAGAGATGCCGGTACGCTGATGCTGTGGAGGAGGATGATGATGATTCGAGCGAATAAAGAAGCAGGTGATTTGGTATGTATATGCGAGGCAGAGGTGTTTTACGTTTGCAAAGAAGAATGAGCCCGTCCCATTTTTGTCTTGTCTTGTCTTAGCTCAACTTGTAGACGATGCGCCTCGATGCATCGACCTGGACACAATCGACCATTGCGGCACAGTACCCTGTCCGACGCAGCTCTGTACGCACAGCATCGCACAAGTCTCTGTAATTGCTCCACTGTTCCGAAGAGTGCCGTAATTGGGAAGCATGAATCTCGCCTGAATTCTCCATACTGCCAACGACAAACTGAATGACTTCGCGTTTCGAGTTTTCCGGGTGGTATTGATCCAACTCATCACAGCACCATTCACTTTCCATTGTAGTCGCGGGACTCGTCCTCGCAACCGGTGTCATGGCGGCTTTGCCTTTTCCGTCAAACGAAGAGGCACTCAAGGGCACTTCGAAGGAAGAAATGTCTGCATCTTCATGGTACTCTAATATCTCACCAAACCCGAAATCGTATTCCGATTCAGGAGGAGACGATGCTTTTGAAATCATCCTTGTCGTGCGCAAAGAAATAGGGGTGGGTTTTTTAGGTAGGTAAAAAGTGCTCCCCGTTGGCCATTTATTTTAATATGGGGCACATGACATCGGAAGGGAATTGACGGAGCTCCAAGTCGGTTCCACACTGATAGGGGCGTCAAGTTTACACCAATTTGGCTGCTGTGGCATATCTAGACCAAATTTTCAGCCTCTTGCTACAGACACTCTCGACCATTTTATCCTTCTTGCAAAGAACTTGTTTGCCATGAACTTGCCACTCATAGGATGTCTATTGATTCTTGTCTTTCAGATAGAAATGCCATTGCGTGTAAAAGTGGTCTTTGTTGCATTGATACATGTCCTCGGGGCGCACATCCCTTTTTTCATTCTCCTCCACATTTTTCGGCGTCGGCGAAAGTGGATCCCCACCAATTTCCGCCAATGCGGTCCGTATATGTGGATTGATTGAAGTCTAACGGCTATGATCTACAATGAATCTGCCAAAGTACTTGAGAAACCCAAGCATCTCTTCTCCAGTAGGCACAATCTCGTCTTTCGGCACGAGAAAGCCATAAGATCCAGTGTCCCTCAATTTGACCACATAGGACCACGGCACTCCACTGTGGTACACCCAGTCGAGTGCAGCACCACTATTAGATGTCGCCAAGACGTGGCCATCTTGATCGCACGCACTCGCTGTATCGTAATGCTGACCACTGCTGTCCTTCATAGCTTTCCCTGCGCCCACGCCGAGTTCAATGAGTGATTCTTCGTCTCTCACATTGATGTCGCATGACAAGGCATACGGATAAAGAATAGTTTGAGCGTAGGAATGCAGATCCAAGTACCCTACAAGCTTGGAGTGAGGATCATCGTGGATGCTCTGAATGTACTCTGAAAGAAGTCTCGTTTCATGTGCTTCGAACGCGCGCTCGCCTTGGTAGTTTTCACTGCATGGGCTGGAATACGCGTGCTCTAGAGTCGCGTCCCATCCATAATCCCAATTCCTGTCCAAGTCGATGCCTTTACAAAAGGGCAGGATTGTGGGCTGTCGATTCTTGCGCCATAAGCGATCTTCGAAACTGTACGCATAGCCATCCACATTGAGTGTCGGTATAAAGACCCAGTCAAAGTCTTCGACGAGGTGTCGAATTTCGCGATCACTTTGCGCACCCGCAGCGAGAGAATACGCCAAGTAGCACACAGTCGACACGGAAATCCATTCACGCGCATGTTGTGCTCCATGAACGAGTATGACGCGACGTTTCTTGCCCTTGACTTGATCCACGACTGACGTTGGCCGTGTCAGCTTCAAGCCCTGTATCAGCCTCCCACTATGTGTCTTTCCGAGTGAAACCAAGCTGGCGTATGGTGCGTGCAATGCCACAACAAGATTCAGCCAGGCTTGAATTGCCTCGACTGTCTGGTAGTCCGAAAAGAATGTATCATTGATGCTCGGTATACGCTCCTGGAGGAAACTGCTCTCTACGCCCCGTGGCATTGTGCTGCGAATAGTGTGCTGCAAGTCGGAGATCATGTACGTCGTAGCGTTCCTCAGATGATCAGGCAATGCGCCAAATAGCTTTGCAATATCCGTGGTCGAAACGCAAACATCAGTAAAGTCGTCAGTCTTGACCCAGACGTCTAGATTTTGATCCTTTGCCGCCCTGGCTACCGTAGAGCGGTCATGATCGAATTCTGTGGCTATGCGCAAAACTACTTGATTCGAATAGTCTTTCACCCGTGCTGCAGTCGTGGGCTTGTGCCCGGCGGAGAAGATTTTCTGCAGACTGAACGCATCGACACAGGAAAAAATCAAGAGCAGAAATGCGAGCGAAAGCATCGGGGTCACACGACACCCGGGGGTTGTGGTATGCGTGCTTGAAACGATGCAAACTGTCTGGAAAAGAAGCGACAATTTCACCCAGAAAAGTCGAAACGCGGAGCCATGAAAATCATTTTTGGTGCGCAACAAAAGTGCTTCACAGTGCCAAAGTATATTCTTTATAGATGATGCCCGCGCTATTGATGTGATGCTAAACAAGGAGAACCATCGCTAAATCGCGCCCAAATACTCTCGCCTCAAGCATGCCGATACTGTGCTTGTTCATTCAGAATGCGGTCCTTCATCCAGTCACTGTTATTGACACCAAAATCAATGCCTTTATCTACCCACCAGTTCCTGCACTCATTGCCTCCGACGACAGCCTCTCCCAAAGCCTCTTCTATATCCATAATGCGATATTCAATCATTAAGCCGCACCAGAACCACCACTCCAAAACTGCAACCCTGTTGAAACGTGTAGCATAGTCCAAGCAGCCAGCATCATAAAAGAGCTGCAGGCCAGAATCGAGCCACCAAGCAAGTACATTGACATGACCGTTCTGTGAGGCATGTCGCATCGCAAACTTGGAATACTTGAATTTGAGGCCGCTGTCCTTCCACCACTGAAGTACTCTGACGTCCCCTTCATCAGATGCAAAGTCCATGACACGACCAATCTTCAGCGGCAGGCCTGAATGCCGCCACCACTCGAGTGCTTCCGTGTGACCAGAGGAAGATGCAGCATCGAGGCATGACTCTGAGTATACCAGTTCATCCAAAGGTTTGGTTTGCTTCCACCACTCGAGGACTTTCGGGCTATTGTATCTACTAGCGAGAAGAGGTATTTGGTCCGACTGAAATGTGGCGAGACTGTGCTGCCAAATGAATTCCAGGATGCGTATATACTCGAAACGTAATACGACATCTAGGACATGTTTCGGGATGGGTATGACATTTGCGCCTTTCCCTATGAGTTTCTTCAAAAGCTCAATATCATCATGCAGAATGGCAAGGTCTGTTTCCGAGGCATTGTCCCATATGGCGGGACGTCTGAGACCTATCTCAGACATGAACAGGGCAGCAGATAATTCCCAGTCATTAGTGTAATTGATAATCATCATCCATAGCTCGGCAGGCAGCGCTATCCTTGATTGCGCTGTTTTATTCTTTGTCGTGTATTTACTTTCTCGAAGCTGTACGGTACTCATTGAAAGATTCTCCTTAGCATCAAGCGCATCCAACTTTGCGCAAGCAGTTGGAAATAAGGATAACTCGTTATCCGCAAGCCTCTGTATCAATTCCGATGGAGCCCCGAATGTGCTCAGTTCTCTAATGCCCAATAGAAAGACGAGATCGGCTCGCGAGAGCTTGCTGTACTATCAAGGATTAGATACAATTCTGATTGACTGAATAAATGAATGCGCAACGAACAATTTGACTTAGGGTCTGGTGGGACATGTTATTCGGATTTGTAATGATGTGTGCTCCAAGCCGTATATCTAAAGGGCACAAAGGAGTCCACTCACTGTCTACCAGTGGTAAGGAAGTGCTGTGCTTGTATGCACAAATGCACAATGAGGCGAACAAGTCGAACGTGTGGGAGCAAAAGAAGCCAGCGGTTGTGGCTGATGTCGAAGCAGTTGTAAAACTCAATCGATCGCGTTTTTATGAAATGAACATTCAGACATCGAGTGTATAACTCCAAAAACAAGTGATTGGCAATTCAATGCACGACACCGTGACGAAGCTTTCTCCTAGTCTACTTATAGTAGGATGTGCATTATCAGTCTTGTGCGCTAAGGGTCTTCAGACGTATTGTTTGACGATTCATTTCCTGCACCTGCTCCACCAAAGTTGCGGCCAAAGTTCTCTGCAACACTGCGTAGCTCAGGGTCGCTCATGATCTCGTTCATGTCTGGCATCGAGCCTCCTTGTTGAAAACGTTGTGCCATCTCAGCCATTCTGGGATTTTCAAGAAGACCATTCAAGGCGCCAGAAGACATTAAATTCTGTGCCATTGACATGAAGGCTGGGTTGGACGTTATGGCAGACATGTCTGGCATGCCCCCTGCTCCACCAGACATGCCACCAAACATGCTAGATAATGCAGACAAGTCAGGCATTCCCCCATTACCAGCTGGAGCAGACGACTGCCTGGACCCTCCTTGCTCTTGCAACTTCTTAGTCGATGTCTCAAGCCCTCGCTTCATGATCTCAGAACTTGGGTCAACTTTGACACCTGCCTCATAGGCTTTCTTTGCACCTTCTAGATCACCTTTACCAAAGTACGCGTGGCCTAATCGACTCCAGGCTTTGCCATAAGCGGGATCGATCTCTGTTGCCTTGCTCGCATCTTGTATGGCAGCATCATGATTACCTGCAGAAGAGTGGGCTGCTGCCCGGTTTGAAAGATATACCTTGCCACTTGGATTTAGCTCCAGTGCAGCGGTGTAGTGGTTGATCGCCAACTCATAATTCTTCTTTGACATAGCTTGATTGCCTTGTGTCTTGAATTTCTCCGCTTTGGCAAGATCTTCAGCAGTAAGGGTGGTTGCTGATCCAGACTCTGGTACTACAGGCCTAAAGTCTGCGTCGATACTGGAACTTTGTTTAGATGCAGAATTCTGTGTTTTTGCCTGAGTTTTTTCGTATACAGCAAAAATCTGTTCTAGACCAACAGTACTGGCCTGCGCTGGACTGGTATCGAATGCGGCATGAATTGCGCTAATGGCAGATTTCACAGAAGAAGCAGAGCCTGTTTCGACTGACCCATCATTCAAGGATTTCTCAAGAAACGCACAGATGCTAGATGCTAGAGCTCGCTTTGACTCCATGCTGAGCAGCCGAGAAGGTGTAAGAATAGTACCAAAAGGGTCTGCTGAATGCAGGCAGACGATGGTTTACCCACAAACAACACTGATGAAGTCGTTCGAGAACTTTCGTGACGGATGAGCATGTGAGCCCCTCCTTTGGAAAAGTTGTTCACACTTGCAACTTTATGATCATGTGCGAAGGTGATACGGCATAGCCTTTGTCTAGAAACACCTTGCGTCGAGCATGCTCAACTGCACTGATGCGAGGTAATCAGGCTTGGAACGGCACGCTTTCACAGATTGACGCGGAAGTGTGATATATAGTCTACACAAGGTGCGAAGTCGAACCATGACGACGAGCAAAAAACGAGAGCATATGAAGCGGACTTCATATCCCGGAATCGCTTCACAAGACTGACTGATCGTCATTGCGTTTCGAGTATTAAATGCGTACATCAGCGCCTGATGTAGCCTTGTCATTGTTGACAGAGAAGTGAATCACAGAGACAATCGTGACCAAGAACAGACTCCACTGTATGAGATTTGTGGTTGCATGTCAGATCGCATTCACTGTGTGTTGTGTCTCTAACATTTCGATCTGTAATCTCTGTTTCGCTAGAGTTACAGACATCTCCGCGAAGCAACTCTGTAGGCTTAAAATGTGTGCTAGAATGTCCTCGATATCGCGCTGAAGACTGCACCCCGCGCTTCCATGATTCCTGAAGCTGTCCACTCGACCACAATGCATCGTGCTTCCTGTAATGTGAAAGGCTTTTTCACATGCGGAATCTCCACGAATTATGGCACTTTCATGCTGATCATGGTATGTTGTATCTGTCATCTCTGCTGACTTGCCACGTTCGTCCTTCGAACCTTCCACGAATACGTCTGAAGAGGTTTGGACCGTGATGGGCGTTAGTAGGCTTCGCCGCTGTGACTCCAATCGATGATGGCCCGATGATAGATATCGGCTAGCGACTGGTAGTTGACTGTGGAACGCCTTTCGCTGCAAAGTGGAAGGCGCAGCCATATAGAAATCTAGTTTAACGCAAAATCTGTGCATCATAATGTTCTGCAGCTCTAGCAGGAGTTGTAGTTGCTCTAGATCTTCCATTCATTTGAAACACGAGTGCTCTATAGCAAACATCTTGCATAGCTCCAGTACGTATTCTTGTCAACTTATTCAATCATCTTGAAACTTGTATACTTTCAAAATGTCGTGAAGGCGAACTCATGTTGTTCTGTGTCGAGCCACAGCAGCTAGAAATCTACTGTGTGCTTCCCTTTGAATTTTTTGCCTACACGCTCGGCGGCTCGATAACCAAAGTGCTCACCGTAGACTTCCCATTTCATTATTGGTCCTGCCGGGCACTCTTCTTCTAAGTGTACTTGGAACTCGAAGACAGTACATCTCTTCGGAACTGTCTTCACCGTGTTTTGTAGAGTACAAATAACAAATGTGTGCCTAGTTTCCTTGATAACGATACCTTCATGAAATAGCATACTTGGTGACGAACTTTTTACCACTTTGAGCATAGCACCATGATAGTCAGCTTTCAGCAACTTGGCTTCAGCACCACCGCCTTTCAAAATTTCGCGAATATATCCTGACCATAGGTTATGAAGAGATTGATAGATAGAGTACTTGCAAGCATCTTTCGATATCACCTCAATATTAAGTTGTTTCTTTTCTTTCGCGCTAAGAGCCCTTGGTTTCCTCTTGGCATCGAGTCTACGTCTGAGTCGCTCTGCCTTGACCGCACGAGGATCTAGAGAACTTGTTGCTGGATGCAAAAGTAATGATCTATGCTCGATCTTGGTTTCGAATTGAACTTTCTTGCGGTCTTGGTCGAGATTTGTCTGAGCCAATAGAGACCAAGCAAGATCTTCCGATGTAGAATTGTACCGAGACTTTTTTGAGTCGTCGTGAGGCAAAGAAGCTAATAAGCCATCGTTGCTCTGTTCGAAAAGTTTGTCGATGGAATTTTTGTTATGTCGAACTTCATGACCCATAGATCCCGACTTTGTTGTAGCGGTGGTCTTTACTGTAGCATCAAGTGTAGGACGCTCGATTTATTCATGATGGTGCTCGTAGCGGGCTGTTCTCAAGGTCTCGCATGAGAAGCGCGCAAGATTCTTTCGTGGAGTTGCTGATTTCAACCACAAGTGCACCCCTCGACAAGAACTATCAGAAACCGTATACATCTTTGAAGCCAGATCAAGAACGCTCTCCAGCGGTCTAGCCAGTTTCTCATCTTATTTCACAATATCTGATGCCGGCTCTCATAGAGCGCCTTGATCAGCCGTCCTCCTATCGCGACAGAAGCCGAAATAATCAAGAAGATCTTTCAAACTCCTCAACCTTATATGTTGGCAATCTTTCTTTTTACACCACGGAAGAGCAGATTCATGAGCTGTTCTCAAAGTGTGGGGAGATCAAGCGAATTATCATGGGCTTGGACAGAATCACCAAGAGTCCCTGTGGTTTCTGCTTTGTAGAATACTACATGCATCGAGATGCATCTGACTGTATGCTCTTCATCTCTGGTACTAAGCTCGATGACCGCGTAGTACGCTGCGACCTGGATCCGGGATACAAAGAAGGCCGGCAGTGGGGACGTGGTAAGTCAGGAGGACAAGTGCGAGACGAGTATCGTGAGGATTTCGATAATGGTCGTGGCGGATGGGGCAAGCGTGTCGCCCAGATGGATGAGAAGGGCACATATCAAGAGGGTCCGAACACTGCGCCCACGGGATCTACTCAAGACTACAACAACTATGACAGGTTTAAAGAAGACGAAAGACGGTGAGACGCCGTGCTTTGTGCATGACCATTCTGCTGTTATCACACTTTCAATTTCAGAGCCTCTACTACATCACCTTCATGCCCAGGTATGCCAACGACTTCCCGAAAGTGCACTATTCAGAGTACACAAGAAAGGAAAACCACAGGACTATTTGCGTAATGCATCTCCACGATCATCAAGTGAACAGCGAAGCGGCGAAGTAGTTGGCACGACGCAGTGTCTGTCTGTCCTTCGAGCGCAGTTATGCTGTATATATGCCGATTTGCCTTGTATCAAGCATAACTGTATTGCGACCGCTGTTTCTTTTTACGATCATAGAAGAGATCCTTGCTGCTAGAACTCAGATTGATGATTTTCGGACAGCCGTTCCTATCGTTCTCTAACCTCGTGCATTCGAAACAGTAAAATGCATCACTGATTCCTTCTTGTCCACAAACTAAACATTTATTTCGATCTTTGCCAAAGGAGCACTCATCACATGTCTTTACTAATGTGGTGGGTCGTACATAGGAGTCGCAAACGACACATTTTCCATCACATTTTGAGCACAATCGACCAATTGAGATCCCAGGTTGCTTCTTGCACATGACCAAATCCGGGTGATGCTTCGACATGTTGATAGAAAAGGACTCAAATACTTGTTGGTTATGTGACGATCACGCGCAGCGTAGGGTAATCAGATCAGAAATTGCTTCTGTTGCTTCGAAATATCTTGTGCATGTGGTGGACAATGGTGAATTTTTGCCTCATAAGCAGGAAGTGGAGAGAAAATACGAGCAAGACGCCGCCGACCATGTCTCGCCAGCTCATATGATCGTGGGTATAAAGATCTTGGCTCGTAGCTGTCTATCAAGTCACGCATCGACTCATAAGATGTTGCGCAAATAGATAAAAGAACAGATATGATCAGGATGTGTTTTATCTCTGCTTGCGACCAAGATTCCACCAGCACTTTCATGGCCAATTATGTGCATGCCGTTTAGCGCTTACTCGAGTCTGAACACCCGCAGTTCGTTTTCGTTGCACACTAGGCGCGACACTCGATTTCATTGCAACAACAAGACCGTCTCGCAAGCTTGTTTTCATGTTTCTTCTTGGTGGACTTTATTGATCTTTCCATAATTCGCATCACATAATATTGAAAATACGATCATCGGAATTGCAACCGCCTTGGTGCGAGATTGATTGTGACAGTCCAGTAGCAGGTTGGACGAAAACCATGGAATTACAGGAAGGGGAGTGTGCAAATTATTGCGAGTTTAACAAGCAGAACGATCTTTTTGTGGTAGCTACAAGTCAAGGTTTCACGGTATATCAGACCAATCCTTTTAAACTATGTGTCGCGCGACAAATCTCTGGCGGCGTGGTCATGGTCGAAATCCTTGGTCGGTCCAACTTTTTAGCGGTGGTTACCGCACATGCACCGTGTTGCGTTCAATTCTGGGACGATCACAAGATGGAATTTGTGTTAAAAATCGATTTTTATAACCAGCCTGTCAAAGCCTTAAAATTACGCCGAGACATCGTCATCTGCGTGCTAGCTAAAGAGGTTCGTGTCTATCAGTTCGCATCTAACCTGACTTTCTTGCATTCATTCGAAATTGTCGAAAATGAGGTGGGCCTTGTGGATGCCTCTATTGGTGCAGGCTGTACAATCGCTTTTCCATCGCGTCTCGTGGGATCTGTTCAGATCGTCAGATATGGCCGGAATACACTCAAGTCAACATTGCCCATGGAGCAGAAAGTCACTTTAGATACTATCATTGTTTCTGCACACAGCAGTCCCATAAGTAGTGTTTGCCTTAGTCTCGATGGGCTTGTGCTTGCAACAGCTTCCAAAGCAGGTACCTTGATCAGGGTGTGGGATACCTCCAAGGGACATCAGGTGGCCGAATTAAGACGAGGTCTTAATCAAGCCAGAATACAGTCTTTGAGTTTCTCGAGCCCTCTTTGTGAAGGAGGACTCAGGCTTGCAGTCATAAGCAACAAAGCTACCGCACATATTTTCGATCTCCAAGTCGATGGTAAAAGGTCATCCGGCAATCAGTACTCTTCTCTTTCTGTACTAGCCTCTGTTGGTGTCGACTATTTCGGCAGCCATTGGGCTATGGTTTTAGCACGGATAGTGGATCCTTCGTGTTCTCATGAGAAACCTCAGCCTTCGATTGTCGACTCATATCGCATTGGTTGGTGCAACAGACAAATATTTGTGGTTCTATCGAACGATGGGAAACTTTGGAAGTACCTTATACAAAGTGGCTTGAGTGGCAAATCAGTCTGCCAATTAGAAGCATTCAGGCAGTGGTCAGGCAGGAAAACTTGACCATATATCCCCAGCTTTGCAATGAAGCTCTACTAGCTAGCGAATCCTCAAGAGACGCCGGTTGCACACATGCGCTTTTGCGGATAAGCTTTGCCTAAAAGTCGATCACTATCGTTGGAAAACCACGTCAAGGATGGACTTGTACCGATAGAATGGCTATCGCAACAGCAAAAGTATTTATGATGATACGATACTCCGAGATCGGACACAAATTCTCATTACTAGAAAAAGAAACTGCGCCAACCGCTCTTTGGGCAGCCCTGTTCTGCAGTTGGCGAAGTCAGATGACCTGGGTCAAGTATGTAACTTCACAACTCGTGCATTCACCGGGGTCAATCAATCGCCAATCACGAGAGCATACTCTGAGAGATTGGTTGGTGTTAGGATTGCGAGACTCTTCGTTTTGACGGAGATGGTTTCATGCTTCATCAGTATAAGATTGCTTACACGCGCCTGAACAAGATTGGCTCGGGATGGCAGGAAACGGGCGCGGAATCGCGCAATTTTTACACCTCAATGCTTTGCTAGTGACTGCGCTGTGGTGGTTCGTTTGAAGCTGCCAATCTAGCAAGATCACCGGTTCTGCACATAGGAAAGAACCTGTAAGAAGAAGAACGCCTCACGCATCTGCAACCAAGGTCCACTCATATGATCAAGAGTCGTCTAATCTCACCGGTCTAACATATCATTAAACTTGGTCACTTATAAATAATTATGCATGTGTTTACGCCTTATTATGTAGTCTACAGGATGAGAGGAGTTTTGGTTGATTGACAACCAGGTCTATGTATTCGTAACATGCTATGATTTGCTATCTGAAGATTGCTTAAACAGATCGTCTAAATCTAAAAATGATTTTGCGTTGCGTGAAGATCGTTCACGGGCAGGTTGACTCTTGTTGCGCTCGAATTGGAATGCGCTCTTGCCTATTTTATTGCGCAGGTCACCAAAGTCAGGCTGGTCACGCCCGGATGCCGAATTTTGATACTTTAAACTCTGGAAATTTTCGGTTCTGTTTGGGCGCTGATACGATGGAGCAGAAGAATAAGACTTTAAACTCGAGCCGGACGATTTATAATCTCGAGGCGCACAACACTCAATAATTTGAACGATGCCGGATATAAGGGGATCTCGCACGTCGTCCTTGGCCAAGAATCCTGCACTTTTCTTCGATTGAGATTGTGCGAGTACGCGCTTTTGATTTGCTGCTCCGAGACGATCAAACGTATCTTCAAGGTAAGTATTCAATAGTGCAGTGAGTTTTCTCACAGCTGACATGAGCGGTACCCTCGCAAAGAACGGTATCCATCTGTCCACTTTGAGAACTGAACCGTCTTGATCCAGGTTACTGCCGAATAAGATCACTGCCATCGGGGACGTTTTGGACACGCCTCGTAATTGGACACCCTGGTTGTCGGCTTGTGTCTTTTGAGAAAAGGTGAAGAGAGTGCCATAAGGCATCACATCGCTATGCGCAACGGGACCATATTTGCTGCCGCTGGCGGCTTTAGGCGCGGCCAAAGAGTTCAAGTGAATCTGCGTTGTGTTCTCGTGCGCAGTCTGTAGTTGCCTTGGATGTGCCGTTTGTACAGCGAGATTGGGGTAGAATCCAGCGGTGGCTAGAGCAGCTACAAGTGGGAACGAGTCTGCGAAGGTATTCTCGTCTTCAGATCCGAACTGCGATTTGACGACTCGGCGATTACCCCTGGCCTGATGATCCTTACGCACAAGTCCTGCTTTCTGCATTATTTCTAAGATTTGTTCAGCTGTTTGCGTGATTGACACTAGCGTGTTTCGATGCAAGAAATTATCGTATGCAAATTGTTTTTCATCTGAACCAGATGAGGTTCTGACTCTTCGCCATTCTGTGTAGGCATTGACGATAGCTGCATGATCACTTCTTGTTCCCTTTGCCCACCCTGCTTTTGTGGCATCAGCAGCCGATCTCCTATCGATTGGGCTTAAGAAAGGATCTCTGGCTGCAGATGCAGCAGCCAAGATTAGAATAGGGTCCAGGCACTTGAAGATGATTCCAAGAATGACCATTTTCCCGATGGATGGTTGTACGGGCAGAGTCGCAAGCAATTTACCTAGCGGAGTCAAATGCTCTCCGTCATCTAGTGCTCCAAGAGCCTGCAAGTGCTCAACCGATGCTTCAACCGATGCAGAAGCTGGTGGTTGAATCGCTTCTTGCAAGAAGGCAGCGATATTCTCAGCTCCCATACCTTTAATCTGCAGGCAGAGCTCTTGAAGTTCTGTCCTGAGGATCTCTGGCTGAGGTGCGACCTCGAAGGACTCGTACCTCGCTTCCGAGGCCATAGTGTAGTAATGTCCATGTTGAACACGGCCTGCACGACCTGCACGCTGTTTTGCATTTGATTTAGAAGTCCAAGTAGAAATTAGACTGGATATGCGCTTAGCAGGGTCGTACTGAGTTTCACGATGCTTACTGGAATCCACTACATAGACAACGTCCGGAATCGTGATTGAGGTTTCGGCGATATTAGTCGAGATGATGATCTTCCGCTGACCTGCAGGTAATTTCTCAAAGACCTCTTGTTGCATTTGAGGAATCGCAGAATGCAGCATATAAATCTTGTAATTATCATTGTTAGTAAAGTCCATTCCTAGTGGGTTTGTCGTCATAAGCAATCTGTTCAAGGCAGTGATTTCCTGAAGCCCAGGCATGAACGCCAGAATAGAGCCCTCAGTGGTTGTTTTCAGCAAGTGCGCTATCATCACACTCATTAAACCTACTGGGGTAATGGAGTCTTCTTTGTCGTGTGCCACATCAAGCTCTCCATCTTCGCCGATTACTCCTTTTGATTTCCAGTTGATTCTAGCTTTTTCACTATCATCATCGACGTCACTCGTATTCTGTGAGGTTGTTGCAGGGATATTCATAATTGGTGGATTGCGTAACTCTCTCGATATGTAAGCATCGGTATCTCTGGAGTAAAGTTCTGCTGCGGTTTTCCTGTCATATTCACTGGTCAACATTGGATGAAGTTCGTCTAAGAAGTGTTGTGTGACTGGAAACGTCCTTCCAGGAACTTCGATGTATGGGCATCGACCGCTCTCGAAACCGGCTCCGAAGTATTTACAGAACAAGGTTGTATCGATGGTTGCAGACATTAAGATCACTTTGATAGCTGGCAAACCCTTGCTCTTGCGATCAGCCATTACCTGTCGTAGTATGACAAGTAAGAAATCGATTTGTATATCTCGTTCATGAACCTCGTCTATTATGATATGCGAAAGCCCGTCAAGCACGCCGTGCTGTGAATCTTGCAACTGTCTCAGCAAAATTCCTGTTGTACAATAATTGACAGAGCCACCATATTTGGGTGGTTTGTTGTCAAATCGTACAGCATAACCAACACTATGCTGAAGTGGTTCATTCCTCTCAACGGAGACCCTCTGGGCTACAGATATTGCAGCTATACGTCGCGGTTGTGTGCATATAATGTTACATTCGCCGCCCTGTCCAGCATTGATCATATCTTCCAATATCAGTTGAGGCAATTGAGTCGTCTTCCCCGAACCCGTAGCGCCAACTACGACGCAGACATCATGCTCCTTCACGAGTGACATGACTTGGTCGCGGTATTGTACCATAGGCAATTCGTCTCTTTTGCGTCGTAGATCCATTAGTGCCGGGTCTGCCAGATATTGTTCATAAGCAACTTTCAGAGCCTGACTTTTCTGCTCCCTGAGATCTTCCGGCAGCTGTCTTGAATTGTTTCTGAGCTGCTGAGCTTCGAGCTTGGCTTCTGTGTTGATCTCTGATTCCTCTTTGCTCGATCGATACAGATGATCTACTTCTTGCACAGTCTGCTTCATGATGTCAAATGCCTGGGAGTTTACATTCAGAGCGAGATCGATGGGTCGAAGCGCTCTGAGTACGTCACCGTTCCCGCGCTTCATTTCCGAAACGAAGGACCGCCAGAGATCCTTGTCTTGCTTCAATTCCAAACTCGTAACAAGAAAAGCGGTTTCTTCGGCGGATTTCTTGTTTTCCATTGGAATTCCAGGGAATGTCTGTTCAAAAGAGTTGTTGGAGCTTGCGGCTGACTCTGAAACGTCCGTCTGAGAATTGTTCGGTGAACGCTCCCGAATGGTAAGTGAGATATGCCAATCACCGTGTCTTTGTCTGCCGATCATTTCATACTGTAATTTTTTGATATAGCAGTAATATTCCACAAACTTTCTAGCTGACACGGAGGTCAATTTGGTGTAGTCCTTGACTAACAACAGACCATCCCCAGTTTTTTCATGCAGAGATTCTGCAGCTTGCTTCAGTCGAATACAAGCTTTGGCAAAAGCGTCTCTTGACGACTTTGCACGAGCCGAAGCAACGAGTTCTAAAGCTGGTATTTTGACAATGGCGACCATTAGATGCTGCACAATTCGTGTTTTCGATTTCTGCAGAGTAAATATCGGCAGACAATCGTGCCGAGCAGCATAATCAATGACGTCCTTTTTGGCAGTAGCGTCTGAAGTGAGCATGTCTTGTGTGATACCAAAGTATTTACCGCCAGGCAAGATTTCTTTAAACAAACCCTGAGCATGGAGAAGACATATCGCATGCAGAGCCGCATTTTTCTGTGCTTCGAGCTTGGTTTTGCCATGCCCAATAGCGGTGATAGTATGATCCTCATCAAGCTCCCAGTATACGACAAGCTTATCTCTGAATTGGGTTTGTACAGAATTTCGCTCATTTGTGCCCGTGTTTGAGTGCATGAGATTGGCGGCCTGCATGATCTCCAAGGCTCTGTCGATAGGCTCTTCCTTCAATCCGTATTCAGCCGCAGTCGGTACCTGGAAGTTATTGCAGATATATTCCTCATTATAGATGATCACAGTACCGGGTTTTGCAGAATTCTTCTTGCTGCCAGGGCCCGACCACATCTCTTTCTCTCTACGCCTGGGCTGTTGCCGCGGGCTTTTATTCCGAGGATGATTTCGTGGAAAACGACTCATGTTTTCTCGACCAAACAGAAGCGCTTCTTGTCTTGGCGATTTGTGCGGTTCATCACGCCCACTGGTAGCATTTCCATGTTGTCGAGTCTGCAGACCTGCCATAAGCCTGGAAGTCTGTTCTACTGCGCCCTGGCGACAGGCCGACTGTACTGTTGAGTGCAACACAGCATTTGCCTTAGTACGCAACATGTCGTCCTCTGAACCTTTGATGCGTTTGTTCGCAGCGTCTTCTTTTGTGGACCCTCTTGATTTCCTCTTCTTAGGATAGGGCATTTAGCAGCACATTCGTGCTGTAAATCTATACACAATTGCAAGGATTGTGCAGGTAGTTTATGTCCGATGACTACATATGTAATTGAAGGCAAAATTTCTGGTAGCAAAGCAAGAAATTATTGGTGGCTTCGGGAGCAGAATATTTGGCGTCGATGCACAAGCCAGCTGCGGCTGCAGCCAACAGAAGATCATAAATTTCATCGTCCTATGCATACGGTCATGTATCATGATTGCCAGGGACTGGACCACTTCTTGAGTCATTAAGCAGTGCCCACCTCAGCTCGAATTCACGAGCAAGATGCATTAAATAGTTTCTCTTTTATCAATAACTTATTATATGGCGCACCCGGAAGACAGATTCGCAAACACGGACGCCGACGCTAACCTTTCAACATGCTACGTGTGCAAATACCATTGTGTCATACTTGTGAAAACGCATTAGGGGTACCGCCTGCGGTTCATATTACGTCATGTCAGGTTCATCTTCCTCTATGATTGTGAGAGATGATGCAGATGTTAGTGGCAGGGAAGAGTCGATCATATCAAGCGAGTCCTGTTCCTGCTGCTCGTCGGTCGAGAACATCCAACGACACTGTAAAATTATGTTTCGCAAAATTGTTTGAACTTTGCCTAGGTCATTCATAGACAAGGCGAAGGATAGATCAGATGGGTTTGGCTGTAATATATTGGGCCCAAAGATGATTGCCAAGTTGTGAGCGTACATGTGATTTGTCGATTCGTGATATGTCACCTTTTCAAGGTGCTCGATAAGTCGCTTGAGAGCAGAGAAGTTTGGTACAGGCAGTCGATGTATGAGCTCTTTGAGACATAATGATTTGGCATTATAATCCTCGATGCTCAAAGAGTCCAAAAATTTGTGGTATAATGCATAAGTCATGAGCGGCTCTGGCAGCTCTCGAAGCCAGAGTTTCAGTGCACCTGCCACAGCATTAATATCAGACCACTGGTTAGCTTCGAGGTCGACCGGTTTACCAGAATCGAAAGCACGTTTCAAAGCGTTCACGGTGTTCAGCGATCCAGATATGCGGTAAATTCCAACCTCTTGCAAGCCTCTGCGCTCGACTTCATCGATAAGCATGGTGAAAGTACTAGGTATGCTCGAACCATCTCGTCGTACTAGCAGCGCTAGATCTACTCCAAAGGATGCGTACAGTGTATTCACTGCCGGTGAGTTGCGCGAACTAAAGAGAGCTGCGTCATCTACAACTGCAAGTCGCTCATCCTCTTTATTGATCTCGTATCTCTGCTTAGCACCATAAGACGCGGCATGAGCAAGACGCTTGATCCAATCTTCCATTTCCTCAGATGTGGTGGCTTGAAAAAAGGTTTCCATGCCATCCTCAGTGGTGATTCGGAATAGATTCTGCTGTCTTTCAACAATTTGAGTGGATGAGTGCACGAGATCCATTGTAAAGAAAGGCTTTGAGCCTTTCGACAGGTAGAACGCACGGGGAAGATCTTTAGGAGCAACACAACGAGCTGGTACGGAAGTTCTGTCTTGAGACCAATTGCTGCCCATTGCAACAGAAATTGGTCTGACGGCTCGAAACAGATTGTTCATACTGTAACGGGAGCGGACTGATGGCCGTTTAGACTGTTCCACAGATTTCGAGTCCACCTGCTGTCTTCGAAGCATTGCTTTTTCCGCATCGCGAACATGCTTCTCTAAAAGATCTCGGGTGCGTGCATCCCTCCGGACTTTCTCATGCTCTGACTGCACTAGATGATGGAATGGCCGTGGTGCTCTGACTCCTTTGAAAGCTTGGTTTTCCTTCTGAGCGGATAATCTGACTGTTTTCCAAGGTGTCAACTTTCCTGGAGCCGATGTTAAGAAAGCGTAAGGATTGTCGTAATCTGGAACAATGGTTTCCTCCACAGGATTGATAAGTAGATCCAGATTGGCGAGCAGATTGTAGATGTAACGTCTCTTGTCAAAATTTAGCAGGTTTGGGCTCTCAACGGATGTATCCGGTATGTAGCAGGCAACCTCAAGCATGCGATCAAGGAGCCATGCTATACATGGCACACCAGGCAGATGAGGTTCTGGCACTGTGATTTCGGGTATGAGGTTCAACAGAGTTCCTGGAAATTCGTGTTTACCAGTCTTCTGGGTTACCACATTCCAACTCTGCACAAAGAGCCGACTACGAGCGTCAACTAATCCCGCGGAAATGGCATTTGCCACGAATGTAGGCACTATCTGTGTTGTGGTCGCAGTCTCAGAGACCACTTTAATGTCTAATGAACTCATGCATACACAGCTAATCCCGACAAGGCGCAGAAATGCCTGAATCCTGTTTACGCGAACTTCTTGTGTGATTGTATGATCAGTCACTTGTTGTGTTGCCCACTCGGCTATGTTGGCACGTAAATCTACTAGCCTTTGTATGGGAAGCGGCAAAATCTCAAGCAGGGACTTCGTAGCTTTGCCGAGATTAGAAGCTGTCAACAACCACAAAGAGTCCCTGATGGCAATCTCGTGATCGAGTGAGGACACGTCGCGAACGTCAGCGAAGAAACCTCTAGGACTAATAGTTTGGTTTTCCAGAACCTCGTAAGTGTGCATCCAGTCCTCGACGGTGACGCTTTGCGCCAAATTTTCAACAAGAGAGTGTAGAGATCTGACGGCCATGACAGCATCATCTAAAGTAATTATTCGAGAAATCAAATCAACATCCTGAGACGCCCATGTTACCGCGGAGGAAGCCGAAGAGATCGCCCAGGATTGTGGTCGATGACGAACTCGTAAGAACTGCTTGTGTAACTTCTTGAGATTCAAAAAACAGAAATCTTTAGAAGTTTTAGCAGAGTTCGGTGGACCGGCCAGTAAATCCAGCTTGTGAATATAAGGCTCTGACGTAATTAGAAATTGCTCGAAAGATGCAAGAAGACTGGTCGAGCTACTGAAGTCTGTAGAAGCGATGTCCAGCCACGTAGACAAGACCTCAAAGACGCCGGTATAAACCTTGTCGAGAAGGCTCCAATCGAGATCTTCTAAAGGCAAGTGTGTAGAAACCACGGCCTTCCAGTTCGGAAATATGGTCCCAGAAACGCCACATGCTGCTACTGCATTGAAGAACCTTTCTGTGAATGCTTTAAAAAGTGTTGTGCATGTGCAGAAGGAGCGATAGGATGTTAAAAAAGTACGCATGTAGTCCAGTCTATCCAAGGTGATGTTAGATGTCGAAAGATGCTCGTCTGGAGTACTGGCGATCTGCATTCCTCTAAAATCCCCGAAATCAAGGATGAGAAGGTCTATAAGCATATCCAGTGTAGCTGCTTTGACCACAAATTCACGTTTGCCAAAACCCTTATGTGTGGTGCGATAAGGCTTGACGAGGTCTTCTTCTTGCTCAAGTGCTACATTGTCGCTAAATTGCAGAGAACTTCGACGAGATACAGTGGAATCACGTTTTCTAGCATCGACCAAGACACTCTGAGGCCGGCGCCGTGGCATTTTTTCAGACCCTTCAGTGTCATTCAGTATGAGATTTCCGGATGCAAAGGTAACGAGTCTATCAGAAGCACCTGCCAGATCTTTCACATGTTTGAGCATTTTCCATCGACTGACAGACGCCGCGGCTCTGGTCTTTGTTGTTTCGTCCAAGTGGCCGTACCCAGTAGCATAGTGGCTGGGACGTTGTGTTGGTGGAAAAGAATTCAGACGGCGCAAAGGGAGTGTCGCATTGCCGGAAACCTTGTCGTTCGGTGGATTGTTTGGAAGACGATGCCGTCTGGCAGGATCACTAGTATTCAGAATAGCACTAGCATCGAATAGTCTGTATGCGGGTAACAGGTCGGTGAAGATCAATGGAGCAGAAGCCATCAGGCTCAAACTGTACTCTAGAGACTCCTTTCGCGCGGCAAGGTCGTTCACCCGAACGTCTGGCTCACACAGGATACTTGCGTGTAACAACGACGGTGAACAAACGTCCTCTAACTCTAATGGTATAGAATGCATTTGCTTGAAACAAACTTGGAATGCCGGAATGCAGGCATCAAAGTCTACTGCCGTGTTGACATATTCGTTTTCGACCGCGGTAAGAAATAATCTGTAATTTTCGAGAGCCGAATCCAGCAGATCGGACCCGGAGCCCATATTCGAAACGTCAATCCATTTATCTGTAGCGCAGTCCACAGCAGCGGCGCTTTCACGGACAACTTCAATCGCATCGCACAGATCACCGAAAAAAGGGACAATGTTCTGCGCAGAGACCGACAATCCATTAATCTCAGGTGCAAGTACATGAGCATTGAGCTTATTTGTCTCAGTTGAACCAATAGTCCGTCGAAATAGGTCTCGCATCACAGGGCTCCATTCGTTCTCAACTACACCTCGGAGACGAAGTTCAATTAGTGACCACGTGGTTTTGAGTCGCACAATAGACGGAGCACACAGAGCCATGACTATGGCCATCCAGCCAGCCATGTCCCCTCGTCTCCTAAGCATCACGCCGATCAAGATCCATTGAGTGACTACTGCACTTCGTAGCGACGACGTCATAGGATGTGTATCTGAACCAAGCACATGCCGCAAGATTGTACTTGAAAGGAAATGCATTCGTTTCGGGCAGAATATAAGTGGGTTACGCGAGGCTCCTTTACAACTCGTAGAATAGAATAGTGCCTTGTTCTCAGCAGGATTCCAGTGTCTCAGGTAATACAAATGGAAGAGATGCAGCTGCTCGGCGAACAAATTTGCTGGGATCGCAAGTACAGACTCAGGGTCGAGCCCGCCTTGCAGGAAAGACTGAAATTCTGCGCCCTCATTCAGCTCGGGTCGGCTTTGCGATTTACTCTGGTGGAAGCAATCCATACTTATCACTGAGAGAAGCTGTGATCTTCGATCCCAGAGAGCTGCTTGTAGGTCCGTATGCGTAGTAGGATCTGCGAAACGGATCAGCTTCAGGAGTCCTTCCACAACTCCCGAATCGATCAATAACGAGGCGGCAGTTTGCAGTAGAAATCGAAAAATTCGGTACACGCGTGCAGTAACTTTCAGAGAGGAATCATCCGATTTGGCTAACTGAGAGCAGAGCTCAAACAGTATGCCTTCTGTGCTATGCCATAAACCGATTGTAGAAAGGAGTGTACAGCTTAAACAATGTGAATCTGCCACGAAGTCGTCGTCCTCCATTAATATTTGCCTGCACAGACCAGATAAGGTGCCACGAACGATCTGTCCGAGTTCGTCTCGAGCAACGTCTTGTGTATTTGTTGCACTATTCGGGTGCACAATATGTTCTGGTTGAGTAGGAACTTGTGTTGATGCAGTAAGAGTACTTGTATTAGTAGCAGACTGTAGACGTTCTTTGATTGAGGCCTTTTGGGCGTGACAATGATCGTGGAAAGCCACCGTAGATTTGATGCTTGTGAACACAAAGCATTTGGTCGTGCTGTTCTCACACAATTCCAAGGTCCTCCCATCGTTAGAGATCGAGCACACGCACATTCTCAAATCATATTTGTAGCGCGAGCTCCACATAGACCGCCCAGCGTGGCTCCAATCGGTCGCCGCTCCGGGAATGTGTGACCTTTTTGAACTGTCCTCGATGCGAGGCTGACTACATATCAGTATCAGATCCGCTGTAATGAAAGCTAGTAGAGATTCATCTGGGTAGTCTGTTTCATACAACGTGTCCGCATGAATATATAACGTGTGAGTTGTAGAATCAGACACGCTGAACAGTGCGTTTCGAACAGTTTCTGAAAAGCAATCTGCTTGCAAGCCGTCAACGTCAATACTGACAAGAGAAAGAGGGTTGTTATCAGTAATGAACTGGCTCTGATCTGGTGGAGGCAACTCGAAAGCTCGAATCATCAATTCAGTTGGCGGCTTATATGCATAAAGCTTTGCATCTCGCAGCTGTCCAAGTCAGATACTACCTTGTTAGACGAATAATTGGACATACATATACGCGGCATAGCTTCATACTGTGCTCTTTCTTGTTACTTCTTTTATTCAACCATCCTTCTTTGATAATCTCGTCTAGCGGCACAGAGGAAGGTTCGGACTTTTTGCTTGTGAGGTGCTTGACAGGGCTGGTATTACTTTTGCGCAGTCTTTGAGGGGAACGCCGTCCTACGCAAGCACTCTCAGGAAGAACTTCAGTCGCACTATTGATTCCTGTCCTGACGAGCAGTGTACCAAGGTCGCTCATGCTGCGTGATAAGGTTCGATAATTTTTTGACCCTAGGGAATTTTGTAGCGAGCTAAGATTGGTACTGCTGACTTCTTCGTTCACATCAGCTGCCGTCATGCTCGATACTGGTGACTTGTTTCTTTTGCTTCTACCAAAGAAGGAGGAAAAACCATAATAACCCTTGTTATTGTCCTCTATCCTGTAGTTCGATTCATCCCCTGCTAAGTTGGAAAGATCATTTCGTTTGCTCCTGCTGGACCTCATGTCGCTGGATAGTCGCGTTCGCAATATTCAGAGTCAAACTAGAAATGTCACGCGATATGTCAACACAAAGCAGGTAGTGGATGACGGATCGCTAGTTTTGTTCAATAGGTATCACCCGTGAATGTCTGGAGTATCTTGTTCTGGACTGCATAAGTACCGTGTTGAGGAAATGCTCCAATCAATGCTTCAGTTCGTGTGATGAATACATTTCGTGCCTAGATGACCATCCTTATAGCGTTGATGATATCAGACTGAATTTACCGTGTCTCCAGGAGATATGCTACGCAAGCAGTCGTTTGCGGTGTCATTAAGTAGCTGCATGTACCAAGATGCTGGCTGCATATTCATATGGTTGCTGCGTGATCAGCCAAAATCAGGGGATTTTTGTGGACAGTGAGGCTGACGCCAACCTTTGGTCCCGCCTTCAGCACGCATTAAAGATCTTCAGGGCACGTCAAACACGTGTCCTGGTCACTGTAATTCATAAATTCTTTCTGCTTACGATTATTAGGCAGCTCATAGGCTTAGTCTTATGTAGTATGCTTTGGCACGAACTATAAATTGTGCGGTCTGATGCGAGTTTTTCAAGACTCCTTAAGATTATCAATTATTTCGCTCCACCGATCTCAGTCGAAGTTCAATTCAATGGTATAATGGTCTAACAGCAGTTCTGTGGTTTCTGCAAGTGTTCTATATGTGTAAAATTGGTCAGCCTAGTTATAGACGTGAATCCTGTCTTGTCCGCATGCAACTGCCTATCGGAAATATGAATCACTTGCCAAAATTCGATCTCGACACACGCGCATCAACAGTAATCGAACAGGGCCATATAAGTCCTAATCCTCATGAAGGAAAATAGCTAACCAAGATCTGAAAGAGATATCGTTCGTTGCTCACAAAGAACTCTGCGTCCACCAGGAAGTCTCAAGCCTCTAGCCGGACCTGCCGGACCTGCGTAAATTGTGGTATATCGATGTTAGATGCGCACGAGAAAAGTATCTGCAAACGTGGATGTGTTATGGTCTAGATGTTCTGACCTAGGAGCCTTCCTATAGTTTCAATGTATCCTTATATCAACCGAGAAGTCATGCGCTGTCTGCACCACTTGCCATACATATATCGACCTAATTTGTTGTCAATTCTACGGCGACCAATGCCTAATGATCCCAATTCGCCCCTGAAAGACCGATATGAGCACGCTATTCGCTGCACTCGAAACACGAAGTCGATCTTGCCAGTAAAAATGTCTCCTCATTCAAAGTGCTCTCAGTGAAATAGCAACGTCCACTACCCCAGAAATTCTCACTCGATTGGGCGGATCAGCTCATTGATCGACGGTAGGAAGCGCTCCATACTGATTTTCACGTCTGCTTCGACGGTGTTCTAGATAAGGCTGGACAAGAATAGCGTAGATCAACAATGAACCCGTGACAACAAGGAAGAGAATGACAATCGTTTCGTCCTTAGCACTCTCGCGGCGAAAGCACTCTGTTGAGATCGCCAAAGTGTCATCACTGCTTCCCGAGCATATGTCTGCGGCCCTTTCGATGCAAAGCTGCTTAGTGCAGTCTTGACACGTCTCGTGCTGCCCGTCGTTGAGAAGTAATATGGAAGAGTCTTTCCCGCAGGTACATTTGCAGTACAATATAGAGGACGAAGCGTGAACGTTCTCTATGTAGCATACGAGGAGCAAGCTGAAAAGGGTCACGCATTTACGAGGCAGCATAAAGGGACAGATTGTCTTCCCGTAAAATGATCTTCGAGTGCGTCAATGTTTAAGTATGCGCACAGACGATATCAAGCTTTGGATGAAGCGATTTTATTCACAAGCCCGACATATATGATTTGAGGTCGAGTATTATCCGTACTTGCAGGATGTGCTCGCGGTAGTTTGACGTGGACCCATGCAGCATCGTCCCATACATATTGCTTCAACTTTATCACGTGCATAATCTGCCTCAGTAATTTTCAGATCCAGATCTCGAAAGATCACCAGCAGCTGACTTTAGCGTAGGTCAAGAGGTTGGTGCTTTCACTCTACCACTCGCGAAATTTTCGAGAAGATGAAGATGTTCAAAGCTGTATCGCCACGGTCCTCTATACAATAAGTCACGAGATACCCGCTAAGCCAAGTGGAACTAGAGCTACTTTAATCAGAAGTACTTCGAGACACTCATCCAGATGAGTTGGACAAATTCGAACAAAAAGACTTCGAACATCACTGATGAATCGAGTACTGTAGAGCCATATGATCCATCAACATGGGCTCAGATTCCAGTCCTTGTGCCAGTAATTGCATTGACAACGAGCTGTTTGCTAGTCTACCACTTGTATGCTAGAAATTTTCGAAGGTATGCTACGATCGACCATCTTCCTGCTGCTATCTACAGTGGGAAAAAAAGGCGAGGCCTTTTTGGGTGTGTGACTTCGGTCGGGGACGGTGATAACTTTCGATTCTTTCATACTCCAGGAGGTCGTCTCGCAGGATGGGGTTGGCTTCGTAAAGTTCCTGCAGATAAAAAAGCATTGAGAAACCAGACCATTCATGTCAGAATAGCCGGAGTCGATGCCCCTGAGCTTGCACATTTCGGTAAACCTGCACAACCTTATGGTCAAGAGGCTTTGGACTGGTTGAGAAACTATCTGATCGGGGAAAGAGTTAGGGTTCACGTTCATAGCAGGGACCGATTCGACCGCGTAGTCGCCAACCCAAAGGTTCGCAAATGGCCAAACAAATGGAAACAGAGAGACGTAGGTGTAGAACAAGTTAAGAGTGGTCTTGCTACGGTTTTCCGCCAAGGTGGTGCTGAATATGGAGGTCTCAAAGAAGTCATGGAAGAAGCTGAGACTATCGCAAAGAAAAGAAAATTAGGCATGTGGGCTCGTGGCAAAGCTCTAGAAACACCAGCAGAGTATAAAAGAAGAGTTCGTGGAGATGATTACCAGGATACACGTACAACCAAAAAGCCAGGCAAGGATGGCAGCAGTACAGAAGGACTTCAAAAACCAGGCTTGATCATGTCGACTTTGTCCTGGATAAGATGGTCGATCGGAAAATGATCTGCAAATGAGTCAATTGAAGTGATCTGCAAATGAGTCAATTGAAGCTATATGATGTGAGCCTTCTCGTCGGCAGACGTTAAGACGCTGCCAGCGCTATGCTGAATTTCGGCTGATGTCGAGACCCGCGTCAGCTCTCAGACGTCTCATCAACGAAGACAGTGATCTGTAGAGGAAGGTCCTAGTCATAGTCGAGTTGATTGGATAAATCGTCCCATACGGTATTGACACGTACTGAAGTAGCCAATACTCCTATAAGCGCATTGCAACACGCAATCCCATAAGGTCATAAGCAGTGCGCTCGTAAGCGGAATTTGATTCGTAGATTTCCCATTCTGCATCTTTAAATTTCTGTAGCTCTGCTGCCATCGGACCAGTAAAGAGTTCCTCGATGTCGTAGGAATGAAGTGCACCCGGAGATTCATCCTTGTGCATAAGCAAGCAGGAATGCATATCTGAAATAACCAAGGCAGATTTTTAGACTCCACCACGTCTTTGAATGTCAGAGTTTTCAGGTAAAGTGCACCTGCTTGCTTGCGCTTGCGAAACCTTGGCTGCCGGTCCTTGTGCCTGATATCTTGAGGATACAGCGTAAGTACGAAATCGTTCGTGCCAGTGGTGATTGCGATGAAGAAGGGACCGAACTCAGTGTCTACCAAGTAGTACACCTTACATTCGAGAACTCAGCCTTGGGAATATTCTTGTTGACGAGAGCCTGGGACAGGGTGTCAAAGATCTGTCCCTCCTCATTGGCTTTGGCTACAAACTCATCACTTGGTCAGCCAACATATGGTCCCAGCCTCGTCCGTGTTAAAGAGGGTCATCATCGAGGTCAAACTCCTGAGTGCTGACTCTATGAACGACAGTAAAAGTGTGCAGATGAGGCAGACTTTCAGCCAGCTCCCGAATTTTGCTAAAATTATATTGATCAAGTCTGATACCGTGTGACAGTGCTCGTTCCATCACTTCTCTTGCAGCGCTCTGAACAAATACGTCTGGACCAGGAACAGGGTCGTCTGTCGTGAAGCATGACATTCCGGCTGTGGTAAGGTGAAGAATCACCAACGAATCGTGATATCTGAGACTAATGCAAACTCTGCTCTACCGACTGCTTAGGGATGTACTTTCTTTGAGATGTAAAGGAAGTACACTGAGACTTTATAGAAGAATTAGACATGTATATTGGTACTGTGACTTATATCGATAGAAATATCAATTCCTCGTGATCAGTAGTGATATTGTGGGGACACACGTAAGGTACAAATTGTCAATTTGCAGGTGGTTGTGGGTCTGTCCTGTGAAATTCAGTCCGGATCGGTCGAAGCTCTCTGTGAACCATAATATGTATGTCCATTTAGATCTGGGAGACCTAGGGAGCTTGACAGCCTGCAGGCGAGAGCGGAGCTCTCGGTAGAGAGGCTCGAGGGCTCAGCGACCAGCGCAGCACCAGTCCTCAAACGCTCCGTAAAGTCATACGATTTGTGGCTGTCTGTATTTGTACCGTACCATATCAAGTTGGGTTTCGCACTCTTTTGGAACGAGGCATGAAATTATGTGAATAAGGATAAAATTGAGTAGCACTCTTTTAAGACAGGCTGAGACCCTCGTAATAAACAGAACCGTTGAGCATATAATCATGGGGTTCGTGGCGAAGCTCTAGAAACGCCAGTTGTCGGCAACGTAGATGGTCCAAGAAGAATTTGCCGAGGAAATTTATGAGAGTACATGAACCACTAAGAATTTTACAATAGCAGTACTATGAAGGGACTTCGCAAGCTAACCTTCATCTCGGTTCGGTCATTGATAGCGCAATCGATTTGGAGATGACCTTTATCTCAGCTTGCACGACCTTGATGCTATATTGACATATCCAAGTCTGCTTTAGGCCACCTCGCGGCAATTGGTGGTCCAATAGCAGGCGGTGTCATGGCCAGAGCGGCCAGCAGATCAAGAGGGCTTCCTAGCAGTGGAGTCTCTTCGAAATCAAAGGACAAATCTAGATGATGTGGGCATTGTTCAATCGACAGGCGGCGCGCGCTCTCTGCGCTCGATTTGAGGAGATCTTTGTCTTGCTGTTTCGGGGACTTGTGCCGCGAGACAATTTTGAGCGGTGCAACAGACTGGGGTAGAACTACCTCTCGAATTGTTGATGGCGAAGTGACACAAATCGAGGGCAATTCTGGCAATTCGAACTTACGATACTTCTCAATTTCGCGCGGCAAAGGTGTGGTGAGAAATGCCGTTTGTCGTTTGAGTTTTGTTGCGGATACTCGAGGCCTCGAAGGCGGAGCGCTGATGATCACTTTTTCAGACCTCAAGATGTTCGCAGACTCGATAAGACTGGTATCTATCGTGGGGAGTGGCACTTCATTGCATTGCTTCTCGACATGCTCGTGTCTTCTTCTGAAGAAACTCTCTATCAAATGATCCAATCCAACCACTCTCTCAGAAAGAGAAGGCACAGATGCAGTCCGAACGAGTCCAGTTGATCTTTCACTATCATACAACTCTTTTGTCATCAGATGTGCTCGACCGTCCAGTAATAGTTGATGTACGTGGAAGACGAATCTCATAACAGAATGGAGCATATACATGTATATACCTTGTTGAACTCTCCATGATGAAACATCTGTGACACATTATGAAGCATTGTGTGGCAGCTCCGTGATGCATCTGTGAGTCAAAGCGAGCAGCCAATGTATAGACTTGGTTGCATGAAAAGCTAACCTCGGACTATATAGATACCTCGGCATAGAACAAGTGATACTTCAAGGTGAGCTACATGACATGACTACCTGTGGTCTCCTGGTGATGAACGTGTAGAGCCAGGTCTTCAGATGCAAGCGTGAGTGTCTCATTCCTTTATTCACAAGGATGGCAACCAAATTTGCTGTGGCGTTCAGTCACGTGTAGAGAAGCTGGCAAAACGACGCAACAGACTCAAGAAAAACATAAACACCACGAGTTGAGACCGCGCTTCAATAGCTTCAGTATCGGCCTCAGCGCAGGCACCCAGGCACATCCCTTGCTCGTATACCGTAGGGGTATTCCGCAGACGTCACTCCTTCATTCGCTCTTTCTCCCGCTAGTTTCGTTGTTGTCGGGGCCAACAGACACTTAAAGTCTTGTTCATTCGATTATTGTAAACACAAAGAATTGACTTCTTCTCAACCTGTAAAGGACTATGAGTGTCGCCGGGAACGTCAGATCGTTTTGGGCTGCAAAAGACCGTTCCGATAACATCGACAATAGCCCTCGTATCAAGGAAAGTCGGACCATGGAGGGGCTTCGGTCGACCTTACAGAATCACAACATTACATTAAAAGAAAAGATAAAATCATTGCCAGCCCGGCCAATTGATCTTCCAGCGAAAGTCGTTCAAAACAATGTCTTTATCGAAAGAGATCGAACACCGTCGCCAGCGACCTCGCCAATTTTTGCCAAGAAAAGTCCTTTCTCGAAGGAAAATCTGGCACAAAGATCTATTTGTGTTACGCCCACGCTCCCTTCACACGATCACCCATACAGATCTGCTCTGGCTAGCCCAGAGCCTGGTGCTCGAGATTTTCTTTCCAGAAGTAAGTCTGTGACATTTAATGAATCGCCAGAAGTTCGACACATGTCCGACTGCTCCTTCGAAGACGCGTCCTCTCCGTATTCAGCAACTTATGGCACGGACAATGATGAAGATGACGACGATAACGACGACGACAACGACGTGGACCATGAGAACGAATATGAGGAAGGCAATGATCCTTTCGAGATCGAGTCTCTTGAGGAGAGAACTCGTAAGAACACCGAAATGGCCAAGAACATTACTTCGGACGAAGAATCACCATTCGTGCTATCGCCACGAGCACTTCCAGTCATTCCTGGAGCGCGACCATTACCACTTGTGCCACGCCAGCCAGCTGATTCGGTAGAGTCAAGAGTGCTGGCCACAAAGCAAGAGGACTCACGCAAACAAGTCTCTGGACTTGGTTTACATCTACCACAGGAGGCGATCGAGGCTCCAGTCTTCATCAGCTCTGCCACTGCTACTGTATACGATGCTGATGGCACGGTCATTCGTCGGAGTTCGCAGGAAATTGAGGATTCCGAAACAGATTTCGAGACTCCAGCCACTGCGAGTCGTGTGCAAGCTGACCTAGAAACAACTGAAGCTAGAACTCTTGAGCCGACCAACAGCTCGATAGGCAATACAGATCTTTGTGCGGAGCCTCAGACTTATCCCCCTTCAAGATCTCCTGAGCCAGCCATCAGTCGCCAATTTGTCAAGGAGAAGCTTGCACAACGTAAAGCAGCCAAGGAAGAAGCTCGCAATGCCCAATTCAGTGCACTTAATCCTCATGTCTCTCTAGCACCGCCATTGCCACACTACGACTCCTTCATAAAATTAGACAAGAGCGCTGCGAGTGATGTTCTCGTTGCCGATACACCCGAGTCACCCATGTCAGATGCAGCTTATCCTGTGCAGATTGTCCCACAAAGAAAGGTGTCAGATACCCATCGCCCTGTCACACCCACGGATCAAGTGATCGCGATTGCACAGGATCCTCCGTCCGGTCGCGCCATACACCATGAACGGGAGAAACGGCTTTCTGTTGATCTTTCGCAGGTCAAGCCAGTCCCTTCGCCGGTCGCCGCCTTTACAGCCATTAATTATGATGGAGATGACTACGATTCCGATGTCGAAGGCATGGATGACCTCATCATTCATCCAGAACCTACAAAAGAAGTGTCCGAACAAAAGGATATAGAATCCGAGACGAAATATCCCGTTCATCCCATTCTACATGATAATGATCTCCGTAAGAATGCATCAAGCTCACCTCAGGCCAATAGTTCTCCTTTGCAGCAGTTGCCTCAAATCCCGGATTTACCTGTACAGAACTCCTTTCAGTCAAGCAGTCCACGATTGACAGCTTTTGACATGCGGCACATGAGCCTGAGCCTCGACTTTGACTCGGTCGGAAGTGACTCGCTAGGTCTTGAGAAATACATGACTCCAGAGCGTCGACCAGAAACACCTATCACCTCTCGAACAGTAGCCGCGGAGAGCCCTACGAAGTCTGAAGGGAAAGTATCGATACTTGACTCCTGGGTGGATACCACTGAAGGTTATAACAAAGAAAACAGTACTACACCGGAATTGGCTACAATTACTGCTCGTGGTGCGAAATTACGAACCAGACCTAGCATGACACCAGCGGATACTGCCGCTCTCGCTGCACGGCGTCGCCAAGTCAGTCTTGAAATTGAGGCTCAAGACGGTGTCCAGATAGGCACAGTAAAGAGCGAATATGTTACTTCTACCTCAATTCCATCAGATACTTCACCGCCAATTGAGGCGCATGAAGGTCAGATTGAATCGCCCGAAGATGAGAGGAAAGATCCGGCAGCGCAAATTCAACCTATGGTTATGCCTGTATTGGAACCTCTGACCCGCGAGCTGTCGTTCTCAGACATCAACAGTGCCTTTGATCGAGTAATGCAGAAGCAGAAGAAAGGCTATATCATTAGGCATCAGTCTCGTGTGGTTCATGCGACCGCTGACCACGAAGACCCTGCACCTAGTGCTGATGAGATTGCTAAAGGTCACACACGACAATCCAGTTCAGTCTACACGACTGTGAGTCAATTTTCTGGGAAATCCAATGAGAGATACAAGGATCAGGGCCTGAAAATTCCTCATGGAGTGCAGATGAGTCCAAAACCACGATCAACTCCTGGAACACTAGCCCCCATTGCTTTTGCGGATAATGTCGACGGCGGTCGATTATTCATCCGCGTCATGCATGTAAAGCACTTAACACTACCAATACCGAGAGGCGAAGAGTCATTCTTCTGCTGCACTCTCGATAATGGAAAGCACTGTGTTACAACACCTTGGCACACACTGGCGAACAACATCAAGATCAATCAGGAGTTTGAACTCATCGCCAACCATGATTTGGAATTTATCCTCACACTTCAAGCTCAATATAGCCCTCCAAAGGTACCAGCTCGACCTAAATCTACGCTCGGTCGGCTACTCAACTCCCCTAAACGACATAAACCTACAGGAAGTATCACTTCCCTGAGTTTGGCTGGGTATGTGGGTGATGATGGATCGTTCGCCAGAGCACATTTGGCGCTCAAACATTTCCGCAACAAGGCATTTGGACGGCCACATACAATGGTAGTCCCCGTGCTGAATGAGTGGGCAGTAGAGACGACTGGAATGGCTGCCAAAAATGTACCAGTGATGAGACAGAGAAAGCCGTACAAAATTGCGGAGGTGGAGCTACAAGTCCTGTACGTTCCCCCCGTAGATGATGACCATCGTTATGCGTTGCCGACGAGTCTGACGCAGGCTGTCCGCGATCTTCGAGAAGCTGAATGGCATCATAAACTGCATTGCGAGGGTTTCCTCTCGCAACAAGGAGGAGACTGCCCTTACTGGCGACGCAGACAATTCAAGCTCGTTGGTGCCAAGTTGACGGCGTATCATGCCAACACGGGTCAGGTGCGAGCTACCATCAACCTCGCAAAAGCCATTCAAGTATCGGATGATGCAGAATCCCTCACCGCATCTGAAGTCACGATTGGTAAAGGGGAGTATCAAACGAGACGCAAGTCTGGATTTGCGGAACGCGAGGAGGGTCATCTCTATGTTGCAGAAGGATTCCGAATTCGTTTCGCGAACGGTGAAGTGATTGACTTTTATGCCGATTCTCGTGCTGAAAAGGACAAGTGGATACATGTGCTGAAAAACACGGTACAAAAGGTACCAGTCACGAAAGCCTGGTGTCAAACAGTCTTGGAGGCTGAAGCTGCCAGAGCGCATGTCGTGACTTGAGGTCTTTATGATGAAATGTATATGAAGGAATATTGATATTTAGTTTTCGGCATAAATTCATTCTGTCTTGTGGTTTTCTATGTATTTACAGCATAAATCTTGCGCTTGGCGAATGTCTTGCATCATTCATCATCGGAAGTGTACGGGACGATGATGTTTGCCATTTTATTTTTGTCTTGAAACTTGTCCTCTTCTCCACCTCCGACGTATTCGGTGCTGGACCACTCTTTGCTAGCAAACAATAGAATTTCATTCATAGAGCATTGCTTCAACCTTGGCGTGGTGCATAAATCGAATTCCGCATGACCCAGACCACATACGGCATACACTACGATGTCTGGGTCTCGCAGATGTCGGTCAATTGTCCAGGCAAAAAAGGTGTCTTTTAGTGTCTGCGCCGGTAAGATCCCACTCTTGTACACTTCTTCAGAGACGTGCTGAGGATCAGGCAATTTTGGCGGTTCACCAGACATCATTGACTTTAGATAGGCAACCTGCTCTGCACTGATGTGACTCACTTGAGACCATCTTTCATCATCAAAATCCTCCGGTATCTCGGCCTGTGTGCTCTTCAGAACTTTGATGGACTCCTTGTACACTACGGAGGCCCACGGACGCGGTGGAAACCCTCCATGAATCGAAACACCCAATTCTTTCGCGAGCAATAAAAGTGGCAGGTAGTGATTCAATTGAAAACCTTCTTTGCTTTCTCCATACTCTTGAATCAACTGCTCATTGCTGATTTCTCCGAGGCTAAATCTTGACAACAAATCATCTTGCTGAAAATTAAAGTGCTCAAGAACCATGACGACTTTTGAGCCATGGTGTTTGTGTAAAGCTTTCAGGACCAACAATTGTGCCCGCAGAACTTGTGACTGGTGATGTTGTTCTCCAAACATGATAAGTCTCTTGCCGCGGAAGAAATCCAATGAGTCTAGACGCTCGAGCGGCACGGACAACAACATGTCTTTCCAGGATTGTTCACTCGTTGCACACAAAGTTGACTTGAACGACGGGATATAATCTCTGTTTGACATGATTAGCAGGGGACTGAGTCGTGCCAGGACTCTTTGCATAGTCATGCTTTATATTGTATGAGCTTGAAAATGGTCGTTATATGTCCGACTTGGTGAAGTCACGACCAATTTTAGCACTAGAAGACCGTACGCTCAATTGTCCGGTAAGCTCATACAGGGCTGCGCAGAACGCACTGTAGCAGGATCCTCGTGCTGCACGACTGCTGCATCATGTCTATGTCTATGTTGAATGTGATTGAGTGCTGCGAACATCGGAAGGTTGTGCATCTATAAGAGACATTCACCAACAGCAGCGGGCATTTGAGGGGCCGTTTCTACCACAAGATTTCACGTCGCGACTTTTGATTGCATTAAGATTTGGTCCACGCGATTTAACGAATACTTTGCCTTGTATCTCTTATAACAGGCCAATTTGGTCGGTCGTCAGGTCGATTCCTTGACGCTGGGTATAAACGACGCAGACTCCTAACTCAGGTCGAAAGCGGATTTTGAGCACTGAGTTTGATGGACAGACCTGAAGACTGGACTTGCAACACTAATGAGGTTGTGAAATTACATTTTGGTATGGCTATTCGAGCATTATGCTGAACTCTCTCCTGACTTGTCAAGAGGCCACGACTAAAGATGGACAAATTACGACGATCGAACCGACTTTTACGTATCCCATATTTGGCGAGGAGGAAAAAATATTTGGCTATCAAGGCTTGACCATCAATGTCGTGTTTGCAGCAGACACTCTATTGCCATTATTAGACATTCAATGGACGTCCCGATTGACCTCGAGACCCGGCGTCGATGTCGAAAATGTGGACGAGCTCATGTCGGAATACCTATCTCCCGATGTCTATCGCGATCGAATGTCTTGGCAGCAGGCTAAAGATGAGCTGACGAAAACTTTCACGCCTCCCGGGCAATGCGTACATTCATACACCTCCAACGGCATGACTTACAATGTGTATAAAGCTTCACTGGCAGACAGCATAACTACCACACATCTTGAGCGGCTGCAGATATTCTCGATGCTCTATATAGAAGGTGCTTCGTTGATTGATCCGAACGATGAACGATTCGATGTCTACATGACTTATGCTGGGGACAAGGGTGGTTACCGATTTGTTGGCTATGCCACTTGCTACAAGTTCTTCTTCTACGACAAGTCCCAGCATTCTTTCGATGTGATAAGATATAGGATATCACAGTTCGTCATTCTCCCGAGTCATCAATCACAAGGCCATGGAGCACATCTATATGATGCCATCATAAGTTGTTGTCTTGAGGATGAAAAAGTCCAGGAGATCACGGTAGAAGACCCTTCCGAAGCCTTTGATGATCTGCGTGATAGACGAGATCTGCTGCGTATCTACAAAGACGCTGAAATATCTGGTAATTCCGGGCTATTTTCTTTCGACAAGGAGCAATTGGAACGCATACGGTGTAAATTAAAGATAGCTCCACGACAATTCGCACGGCTGGTCGAGATGATTTGTCTTCGAACGGACGACTTGACGGATCCCGCAATAAGGAGATTATACACGCGCTTTGTGAAGATTCGTTTACACAAGAAAAATAAGGACATCTTGAAGGACCTGAGTCCGGAACAAGCTCGACAAGCCCTTGAAAAAACATATCAGGCTTTGTTGGCAGATTACACGAGGTTGTTGGACAGTTTGCGAGGCAGTGTCCTCTCAACCAGCACTATGAAGAATGCAATATGTCAAAGTCCTCCTACTGGTGACGTGAAACCTACCAAGCGTCAACGTCTGACAGCGTAAGGGCATACTGCATTATTCAAGGCAATTAGAATAGAAAAATAGCTTTCCGCTCACGAAACATCCTATTGACAACAATAATTCATTAATTTTTGCAAGGTCACATCAAAGTTGATGTATGTAATCACTAAGGAAGGGCGATTCGCAGACCTGAGACAAGCGTTTCTGTCAAAATCTTTGTTCGTCATAATTGGGCTGAATCTACAGATCTTACCATGTTTGCAGTTCAATCTGTCAGATCCAGTGACAGCAGTCAAAGAAGTCTTAGATGATGGGTCAGATCTCACGTGCTGAACGGGACTGGCAAGACTGGCACGTAACCGCAGAACCTTGGCGAGATGTTCCGTGTCCCAGATCTCGTCCACGCGTTGTCTCACATCTTTCAATTTCTGGGCACGGAATATGGGATGCCATGACGACGTCTTTTGTCATGCGCCAGGACGAATCAGTTGGTACATTGCATTCCCGGGACAAGTCATGATGCAGCGCACGATTTGAGTACACGTTCTCGAACATGGAGTCATTTTGGAAACAGGAAGGTTGTATGTATGCCAGAAACGCAGCATAAGAGAGTTCCATACAGTTAACTTCATTACTCGTATTGTCATAGTGATACACGTCTCAGCTCGACCTGTGGATATGGCATGGAGGGGACTGGTACCATGGCAAGAAATTTACACCACACACATGTACGTATGTCAAATTGAGCATCATGATCGTGGAATTCTCTCCTCAGTCCACAAGCGAGAGAATGAAATTGAGCACCACCTCGCTTAGGTGAATTCAGATTTGCGTGCAACGACACGGGCGTCAATGTCAAGTTTTCCAAGTATAGCCTTGAATGAATAAATTACGCGGGCGACGGATGTGTGATTACCAATTGGGTACTCGTCTCTGAGCGGGTCATTCTGACAGCCATGCTTATGTGGGGCACTTTTAAGCATCGTCGGTACGTGGCAAAACACGAATGTGAAGAGCAGAGCTGTGATTGGCTGCAAATAGCTCTTTTCTGATACATATCATTCTAAAGCTCATCATTAAGGGCATGTCGAGATCTTGGACTAGATTTAGCGAAACATGACTGCCTTGGTACCTTCTAGATTCAGATTATTGCACATAGGAGGTGACCGTCACTTTTGTGATACGTCAGTGGTTAACGGTGACTGGTTCAAACAAAAAGTAATAATGGCTTTGGTACCACTTTACGGTGATGATCTGCACTTTTCAGCACGAAAAGACTGAATTGAGCAGAAAATCTCCGCAAAGTTTCTCGTCCATTCATGGGAGATACTCTCGAGTTTCAGCGAATTTGTGACGTGGCCCTCAGGCCCTCAGACCCTCAGCGGTATTCTCACTTGTTCAAGTATCTCGGGTGGATTTAGCAAGGTAGCCAGTCTGCAACCGCGAGCCGGCGAGAACACGTCAAGGTGCGCAGTGGCGCACACGATTGATGGATGACATCCCCGCCCTGGGAAGCCACTGGAGTTCAACCCATTATCAACTTAAGCTTGTCTGACTGGCCGATGGTATGTGTCACCTTAGAATACAGTGGCACATAGCGACAACACCTTTCAGACGCAGTCGAAACGCAATTTCCACACAAGACCCTTTGATTTCGTCAATGAAGATGAGCAGCAGAGAAGGATACTCAGGCATGACAACGCCCGGCAATGCTTCCGATTCAAAGACGAGCCACAATGCATTGTGGTACTTCTGCCTCCAAGGCTGTTGCCGATAACGACTGGGAAAAGTGATATTGAGCCCACATTTGCTAAAGCCCTTCATGCTAATTTTAGCTGCATGAGTTCCTCTGTTGCTTCAGTACTGATGGCATACGAAATTTTGTACATGTTCTACCAAAGCACTGGCTAATTTCCGACTCAGCCACGCAATCAGTCATGTGATCAACTTGAGTAGCTGTCTGAAGCGCCGCGATCCACCTGAGGTACCTTTCAGGAACCCTGTCAAAGCGGCACATGAATGATGGAATCTTTGGAAGAACGAGGATTGAACAACGTCTTGAACAACCTTGGAATTCCATAAAAAAAAAATTTTTGAATTGAATATGTGAATCAGAGCGATAACTATGCTGCGCTCAGAAGCGGTGTTAACATTGTCGACACGATGTCATCAACCATGGACACTCTGATGTGAGATAAACTTGTCATACTGGTGAAACACGCGGCTGAATTACTGTGCTATGATTCGTGTTCTGTTTACCCCGACACATGCGTCATAAATTCTGCCACAAGTGGGCTTGAGTGCAACACGAAAGCCACGAGAAACGTATGATCAATACCAAAATCGCTTTGTCCGTTCAAGATACTCACTGCTAAGAACGGCACAGAAACATCGCTTAAGTGCGACCACACACAGTAAGCCCGGGCTCTGCCCCCCATTGTCCTGTGGGTCCTCCCGCCCCAATCTTGCCTCCCTCGTGTGCGCCTGTACTTAGGGGACAAAATCAGGACCTCCGCGGAGTTCTTGACCAAACTATCGGTATCTACCTTCCAAAGACGATTTCCGCCGGCGTCGACCCCCTGGCCAGCGCAGCGACTGATTCGATTGCCTCATTAAACGCAAGTCGGCCACGCGATAAAGCAACAACATTTGGCTTTTTTTCCTCGTAGCACGACGTGGCATTCTTCACAGTTTTGCTTCCGCATTACACTTGCGATCTTCACACCGTGCCAGACGATTCGGTCATACCGATAACCCAAGCACGAGGTCTGGTTTACCAAGGCACCGAGTCAGCCGCTGTTTGGTGTGCGCGTGTGTCCGAAAAAGCAGAAGCTCGATAGACGTCGCTAGTCTTGCAATTGCTTGGAACGTAAAAGGTAAAAAATGGCCCGGACAAAGATTCCCGGAGAATTCTGTTCATGGGAGTAGGCGTTTGCTAATTGCAATTAGAGCAATTGAAAATCCAGGTTTAGCCTGGTCGTGATCTTCGGTGATTCTCCAGTTTCTGAATGATCGAATGCTGAGCAGTCATACACCCGAGCCACAAGTTCGTGAGGAGAGATTACCGTCTCTCACAAATGTAAGACAGCCTGCGCCTGGTGGGGGTACTCCTCCAAATAAAAGGTGGCAGCCCCTCCAGATGCGATTTTGACAGCGGATATAACTAATCTTCCATCGCAGCTGATCCCAATGCATAGCGCAAGCCTCGAGACATACAAAACCAATCATCCCCACGACGACCCACCTAACTCTATTGGGACCTCAGAGCAGACAGGCACACCCATGCAGCATATTCCTGCTCCTCGATGGGAGCAATCTCAGTTCCCGAGGCCGACAGATTCATCACAACATATAGGGCGACAAGCTGTGCCGCGCTTGCCATACGATAGAGATACATCCGATCATGGCTCCTTCTCGAGCACTCTAGGCAGAAGCGAAAGAAGCTCAATGGCGTCCTCCTACGATAATCCTCCCCTCTCGTCCTCTTATTCGCATTCACAATTGAATCATCATAAAATGATTCCTCCCGCCGTCAATCAATGGAGTGTTTCATATGATCTGAGCCAGCAAGCGACACAGAACTCCTACCACTTTCCTGTCCTCAATCCAAACGGCGGCTCTTCTCCCGGTGCTGTTTCTAGGATTCCTTTCTCGCCGCCCTTTGCCAGTCGTCAAACCGATTCGAACAAGTCACCCGCAAGCTTGACTGCACCAGGATTACCACTAGACCGTCATGCCATGAGACCATATGAGGCCTTACAATCTCCTCGGTCGCAATCCGCACCAGACAGCTACTCTCCTTCCCAAGACTATAGGGAGCCAATATACGGATCATATCCCGGGACGTCAAGTTATATGCACCATTCTGCTCATCCAATGTATGAGTACCGCCAGAGACGCTCTTCAGCCACATCGTCGCACCAGGGGACTCCTTACAATCGCCAAACACAAAGTTTTCTCTTACCTCAGCAATCACCGACTCAGTCCACGTTCTCACATATTCAAGGCACTGAGGATTATGCTGCGGTCGATCAGGCGAAACCTAAACGACGTCGTGGCAATCTGCCCAAGAGTACCACTACATTGCTGCGCAATTGGCTCTATGCACATACGACTCATCCGTACCCGAGCGAGGACGAAAAAAATCAATTGGCGGGTCAGACTGGATTATCCATCAATCAAATCAGTAATTGGTTCATCAATGCGAGAAGACGAATCTTACAGCCAGCAGATAATCCAAAGAGTGCGAGTGCGCCTTTGCAGCATGAATCACAAGAAGATGCGCCGATCCCACGCATCTCGCAAGTTCATGCTATTCCTATCCAGAGGCCAATACAAGACACAGGAATCGATTCCAAGATTGTACTTCAACCACCCTTCGATCATAGCAGAGCAAGATAGTGCTGTTCAGGAAACGCAATGCCTCACGATTTCGTCCCCCTATATATCTTCAGCATCAATTTTTACTCGGCAATCTTGGACGCGCTTGATGTCTGTGTATGCACGAATAATCACTCATCACAATTATACATATCCGTAAATACTTTCGTCGTCATCGTCGTCCACGACGTCGTCAAGATCATTGTCACCATCATTACATGTCTTCTCAATGGGCCAGATTTCACGTACAGTCACATATTAACCATTATTTATTAGTTACATTTTATACAAGCTATTTGACAGTGCCATGCCCTAAGCTCTGTTTGCGATTGTGCGAGCGACTTTTTCAAACCACGAGTCCATGGTCCGACCTTGACCGATTCTTGCTTGTTTCTCACCGCTGGCAAAATTTCATTTTTGCTAGGCCACTTTACCACGAAGGACTTTACTCTGTAAATTTGGAATCCATTGTATACGCATCAACCAACACGGCTTGATGCGCCTCTAGTCATGAAATTATCCTTCTGTACCTTCTCGTCCGTCTTGTGCAGTAGACTCTCTAGGACGGCACTCCTTGCAGCAGTGTCAGAGATCTGAAGCGTGGTTTTCTTCGCTACTGGTTTGTCACTTTCGGCATCTACCACTTTGCGTTTCTTCTTCTTCTTGACTTGCGAACCAGAATGCGTGATGCCACGTTCGAGTAAGATCGCTCTCCTTTCAGCCAGAGCATCCATCTCTTCCTTCTCGGGATTAAGCGGGATAATGTCAAGCGACTCATATGAAGCGGAACAGATGAGACATTCTCGAGACTCGACCTGTGTCAGAGCTTCAGCTGCAAAGACATGACCACAAGTGCTGAGGTAGACAAACTTGGATTGCCCATTCATGTCTTTCCTCGTGACTTCACAGATATATCCGTCTTCGCTGCGACATACTTTGAGCTCAACAATGTCTTTGAGCGATGTGACGTGCGACATGTCCACGGACACGTCACCAAATGCGTCGTGATCAAGAATGTAGCGAATCACGCTCTCTTTATTATACAATTTTCCAAACGCATCACTCGCCAACGGTTCAGCCAAAGCAGCTCGTGATAATGCACAGTATTTCCAAGCATGCTCTGTGTTTGCCATTGCGGTTTCGTGAACGTTCTTCCGCACTCCCTTCAGCTTGACCAGTTCCGATCGAGACGGGATACTCCCTCCATCGTTCCCTGTTTAGCGGTTAGCTGAGACCACGGGAGTAGACTCCAGACCACTACTGACCCATTGCTAATCCACAAGAGCAGTCTCTACTCTATCGGTTCCCATTGGACCGCCGCAGACTGGTGAATATTCCATGTGGGACGACATCACATGGCAAGTGTGGGACTTTGGAGCTCCGTACAGCGTTCCCGCTCGGCTAATTGAGGTTCAGGATATATAAGAAAGTAAAATCCTGCAAATATTTCTCTTTTTTCCCCAAGCTGGAAGGTGCCAAAATGAACATATCTTTTGCCTTTTACCAAAGATATCCGTTTGTAACCTTCAGACAGCATAGAACAATATTTGGACCATCCTCTTCTTTTCTGGGAGACTACATTTCAATTTCTTTCTTCCTCTCGAAGAGGGAAATGGAAATGTGTCTTCTAATCCTATTCCCTTTTATATATCATCTTACTCATTTCTGACATTCCTTGTCTGCCCTCCTCAAAACTGTGCTTCCACATGCGCTCATCATCTTGACATACTTTATTTGCCAGCATCATTATTTTGTTTGTTCATAACCTACGATACAGCGATTTTGCGCGTGTGACTGTAGAGCGGGTGCGCCGTAGCTCTATATCCTCTAGCTGCGGCCTTGTCTGCGTCATGGATGATTTTTAGAGCCATTTTCATACCTTTTGCAAGCTTCTGTGCATTCTACAGCAGTACATCTTCTAAAGTCCACATATTTCACATCACTTTACACGTTTACTGCTTCAGATATGGCTCCAAGCATTCCAGACACGCCGGAATGGGCTAAAATGTTGTCTGGAGCAAATTACAATGCTTATGATGCGGCACTGGTACAAGGTCGATATGACGCGAAACGAGCGTGTCGCAAGTACAACGACACAGAGGGCGATCCGAATGATTTGGGAATCCAAGGTATCGTCAAGCACAGAGCGAGCATTTTGAAGGATTTGTTGGGTGCTTGTGATGGGTCTGCCATCGAAATAGAGCCACCCTTCTACGTTGATTACGGCTGCAATTTATTCGTTGGTTCTGGGTTTTACGCTAACCATGGGTTCGTGGCTCTAGACTGCAATGAAATCAGGATCGGACAACGCGTCTTGTGCGGTCCGTATGTACAGCTCTATGCTGCATCACATCCCACCAACGTAGAGCAGAGAAAGAATGGGGACGAACTGGCGAAAGCCATCCATATCGGGGATGACTGCTGGATAGGTGGGAATGTGGTCATATTACCCGGGGTCACAATAGGCTCAGGTGTCACGATTGCAGCTTCCAGTGTGGTGAATCGAAATGTCCCTAGCAATTGTGTTGTTGCCGGATCTCCTTGTCGTGTGGTCAAAAAGCTCGATGGATTTGTGGAACCCGGATCACAAGCGCAAGAACAAGGAGAGGCAGTCAAAGTTGCTGAGAAATGTACCTGAAATTACTACAACACAGGCCTGCAGCACGGTCCCGCATCAGCAGCACGAGACTACAATCGTCCAGTATGTTAGGTATGCTTGAGATTGTGCACTCAGCTGCTATCAGATACTATTGCTGCATGAGTATGAGGCAGGCTGATGTATGCTAAAAGACATCTCGGCTCGTGCTAGGCAAGAGCGCAAAGAGCACAGTCCTTGTGTGATCATCGTGAAACCTTGCCAGAATGAGGGTCACTAAAAGTGACGTACGACGTCTTCAAAGAAACTGCCGAAATCGAGTATTCGCATATCTCCTTTCGAGGCAAAAAAAATGAAATGTGCTTTGCTTAGACAGCGCTAGTTTTCAGCTGTAATCTGTCACCTATTAGTGCATGCACTATGTATCCTGAGATCCTTCTAGACACTCACGCATGCATGTTTTTGATTTCCTGCTCTAATATCTTGTTGACCATGCGTTGTTGCTTGATGACACTCAAACCGGTAAACTTGTTGGAGGACACTTCGACAGCATAGGCTGATCCACAACCGCCAGACACATCTTTGACAGTCAATTTCTGAGGCGCCAGAGCTTCGTGTAATTTCGTATAAATCTACACAACTTAGTGTCAGAAGGTGACTGGAAGGGATCAAGATCAGCGTGCTGCGACCTGACCCTTGGCCCTCTTAGATCACTCACCTGCTTCTCGCCTGCATTCAAGGGAGCAGCTGTCGAGATGCTCCTCAGCCCATGTCTGAACATCCTATACGTGAGCATCTCCTGAATCAGGACTCGGCGAAGAGCGATTCTCTGTTCGTACGATGCGATATGCCATTGTCTCGTTGACGTCAAGGTCCAACTGCACAAAAGTTTTTCGTATTGATCGTACATTTCCATCTGCATGCGTCTTTAAACTTTCTTATGGAACGGTTGGCGAAAGTTTCGGGGACTTGAGACTACAAACAGGCCTGCAGCTGCACGAGAGAGCTTGGCGATCAGGCGCCCCCAGCGTTCACGCTTAGTTTCTCAATCTCTGGTCTGGTCCCAAATCCCGCTGTAGACGACACTCTTTCATATGAACGGACACCGCCATCAGGCACCCCCAGAAGACATTGCGTCCTTCATCTATCATTCTGGCTTTCTTCAAGCAAATTTTGCAGACTCGCAATTATTGTTACACAACTCACCCAAGGTTTTTCCACCGTATTCACTGCACGCCTTGATTGTCGCTCGTTCTCCTAAATTATTCGAGCAATTGAAGCGAGCGGCTGGGCCTCCTTATCAATTGCACCTCGAAGCCTCTGATCCAAATCTGACAATAGAGGGCGTCAATTTCGCCTTGGGAACGCTTTATAGTGGAAGAAAAGAAGTCCCCGCATCCTTGTCTGTGGGCATATTGGCTGCTGCGAACCTTTTGCATCTCGACGAGCTCGGCAAGATAGCATGGGAAGTCTGCCTGGCTGGTTTCAAGACACCTTCTGGTCTGCAAGAAGGCTTTCAATTCGTTTTTTCGTCCGGAATTCCAACGAGTCCGGGTTTTGACAACAACTTTGAAGCCCCGTACATTCAGTACACCAACGGTCTATTGGCCAATCTCCTGCAATACCTGATATCGATCGTTCAGACCCCTGAAGGTGAATCGATTCTTGTGACTCTGCCGTTCCCGCTTCTCAAGTCTGTTCTCGAAAGCCCCAACCTGCAAATGTCATCAATGGAGAGACACAATTTCGCCCGAACGATAGTCAGCCGCAGGAAAGCGTTCATGGAGCTTGGCGTAGAGGAAAACGTGGTGATGGCATTCGGAACAGACTCCAAAAGTGGTGGTATCGAGGTTCTCCGAAAGGACAGATCGACTCGCAAGAAGGCTCTTTGGAAAGCCGGTACGAATGGTCGGTGATTTTCTTCATCAGCACGTCGACTTTTGATATAGAAGCGAAACTAAAATCCAAGCATTTAGCGACGCCATCTTGAAAAAGTTCACTCACGCCATATGACTTTTGTATGTTGGATGAGCTTATTTTCTATTTTAACCATATATTGCTATTTTCTACCATACATGTTTCATATCCCTTGATTTTCATAAGACGCGCCTCTGTTTAGCAGCAGCAACAACGGAGATGGAGTCGTCCGCGGAGAGCGAGTCCCGCTGACCAGGACCAGCAGCGAGATATACAGATGGCATGTAGGAAGCAGGACCCAGTGTGTTTGCCACTACACTGGAAGCCACTTTTGTTTTCATCGTTGACGCATGTGGAAGAGCTTTCGGTTGGTATTGCTGGAATCCAGTCCAAGCGTTGAGCTCATTCACAACACTGTCTTTCTTTTGTGTGCTGGGACCATTGAAGTACAATGTTGAGTCCGCCATCACTTCTCCCTTCTTTTCAGGCAATCTTTGCACACATGTAGCGAGCCATTTGCGACGCACAAATATGACGGCGGCCAATGTTAGCGCAGTCACCATAAGAGTAGCGAGAAGAATGAGAGCGAGAGAAGGAGCGCGATGATGATGGATCGGGTCTGAACGGGCGCTACTTTGAAGTTGCAAGGTGGCTGCATTCAGCGTGGTGCCATTGAGCGGGACACTGGCGAGCGTAACATTGTTGAGCGCAGTACTGTTTGTCCTTGACGAAGAGTTCAGCGCCTTATCTAAGCCTGCAGTAGCGTCAATCTTGTTTGCGGCGACTCCAGTGGCCTTGACTGTGTTTGTAGTACCATTCTGTTTGGTTGCAGAGGCTGCGGGAGCCGATGGTTTCCTGTTAGTCGAGGCCGCTAGGGTGTTGTTGACTACTGCGCGCACCAGGCCTGCCGAGCGCGATTGAGTCGTGTCTGCTATAGGGGATAGGTCCACCTTCCACAAAACAAGCTTCATTGTCAAGTCCTGCACGCCACATGGAGGAGGCAGGAGTAGCGAAGGTATAGAGCGAGAGAGGCTGGGTCATGTGAAACCTTTCAAGCAGTAGAGCAGGGCAGGCGAGTCTCAGGTCGTGTTTGATGGTCAGTGACTCAAGTCAAAAGTGTCGATATGCACGGCGCTTGCTTTCGCGCTCCTCTCGCTCCTCCTTGTGATTACAACTCCGCCCGTCATCTCGAAGAAGCCAATTCAGTCCCGACCCTTGTACTACACATCCTCACGCGCCGCGGTGCCATCGCATACCCTGTCGAGCAGTTCAGCGAGCATGGCCAGTCCTGCCCTCAATACGGATTCCCGCTCTGGATCGCAGGACCCGTTCGATGCGTACCAGCATGAAAAATATACCTCGAGCCCATCTGACGACTTGCTTCAATCACAGCATAGTCTTTTTGCAACGCCTCCGCCAATCAGCAATAGTCCCAATGGGCCTTCTTTGGGACATCGGCTAGATCCCGTCATTCCCGAGAGTCCTGTCGAGGAGGATCAGCCGGAGGAGATTCCTAGTCAATCAAGAGCGCGACCAACGCCGTCTCGCCAATCGTCAATGGCACGTCAACCTTCTCTTCTTTCCCAAGGTGCGTCATCGGCCAAGCCAAGAACGACGGCTCCTTCTGGCTCTACAAATCCGGAAGGGTCCAAGTCAAAGAAAGGCTTTATGGGAAAGCTATCGGGTCTCAGTATATTTCATCATGACTCTAAGCACCATCCTGTCAATACCGCGGAACTAAAAACCAACCACGCAGCCATGCATAATACAGAGCTCAAACATCCTCATACTGGATCAACATCTAAACCACGGAACATCATGCCAATATCCCCGACAGCTCGCGCGCCCCACAAAGCGACATTCAGCATTGGAGAGAGTAGCCCTAATTCGCCCGTGCACTCCAACAGACCTTCCAGAGTGCCCTCTGTGACTGGCAGCAATCCCTATCACCAGGAACGCGATTCTTCCCTGGAGGGATCTCCGAAGATTGCTGGACAATCTCCGATAAGAGATCATGACGATTTCATTCCTCGCGCGCCTACAAGAGCTAATTCTACGTTTAATTTCTTCCGGAAAAACTCTGCAGGGCCTGTTCACCATCCACCTGCACGATCCGCCAGTTTCCACCATGGACAATCTGGACCCGTCACAATACCGGGTGTTCCTTCAGAAGATCATCATGGTACGCCAATGGCTGAACTTTCTAGGACACTGAGCAAAGCTTCACTGATTGGTGGCGAAGGCTGGGGCAACTTAACAGACAGAATGCCAACTTTTGATTCTCTCTATACCTACAAAGATGCGGCCGACAAGAAAATCAACCTGGATATGCATGGCAAACTAGGCCAAATTGGAGAAGGCGCTGGCGGCGTGATTCGGACAGCACGGCTCAAGCCTGGAAAACATCCGGCATACCACCCGCATAGTGCAGGCGGAGATCTTGGTCTTTTCGCGGTAAAGACCTTTCGCAAACAGACTGACAAGGAAAGTGAAGGTTGGTATTGTCAGAAGCTCGTGAGGGAGTTTCGTATTCATTGTGCTCTGGACCACGACAATATCGTCAAGCTCGCCGATATCTGCCTTGAGCAAAAAAAATGGGGCGAATCCGGGTTTGTGGCAGTACTTGACTTTTGTGTCGGCGGTGACTTGTTTGACTTACACTATCATGCCTGGAACGCCATTGATCAAGGCGTCATGTCCAAGGTCGAACGAAACTGCGTGTTCAAGCAGCTCATGTATGCCGTGGTCTACATGCACCAACAGGGTATCGCTCATCGCGACATCAAGCTGGAAAACTTATTGGTAGACGGTCATGGACGCGTCAAGCTCGCTGACTTTGGTACAAGCAATTTCACAAGAGGTGCAGATGCAGAAACGTGTAAGGGTATCGTGGGCACGGAACATTCTATACCGCCGGAAGCATACCTGAGTGCTCTGCACTATGACAAACCAGCCTATGACGGCACGAAAGCGGATATCTGGGCTTGTGCAGTGACTTGGCACATTCTGACGTGGAGCAACGACGAACCCGCTGCCGTGTTACGAGCATACCCATTCGGCGAAGACGGTGCCGATCCAGACAATAGGCAATGGCAGAGATACATGAATGCCATTAAGCGATACGAACCGGACCGATATATTCCTGGATGGGACTTGTACATGGACCGCAAAGCCGAGAAGAATCACACGAGTACACCACCAGGGACAGGCACACAACCCGATCGTCAAGATTCCATCGCATTCAGTGCAAATTCGGGACCGAGTGAAATCGATCAAATGTTTGACACGTCTGATCCAAATCCCGAATCAGCAAAAGACGATTTACGCGACCCTTTACGGCGCGTCAAACCATTCGTGAATGGATTCCCAGGGAGTGGATTCACGGCCGCAAAAGGCATGCTCGATCCTGATCCCGATCGAAGATGGAGTGCGCAACAAGTCATTGAAGATCCCTTCTTTTCTCTCATCGAGTGTTGTCAAAAGGATTCCAACCCGAAAGGCTATGATTCACTCAAGGACAGACAACGCAAAGGTCTTCAGAAAGTCCATAATCATATTCGCCCAGCCGCCAGAAAACTCATGGAGATGAACAAAGTCGAGCAAGCACGAAACAATGAAAAGACAAATGCTATGCGACACGCTACATAGCGTTAGAGGATTTATGAAGCAGTCAGGAATGGGAGTGGGAATAGCACGTATCTCTCGTGGAAAATGTACAAACTAGTGTTTATTTGTCTTGTGCGGGTGAAAAAGAAAAGGTGAAAATAAGAGTAATTGTGTGGTTTCTCTGTAGCGTTTGCAAAATGCTATATCTGATATGTACAAGCTCTGTTTAAACGCTATCAATTGCCAAGACAGTCTCGTCGCGCCGAACAGTAAGATCCCTCATGCCTTCGTCCGTTGTGATTTCGAGACCTTTTTCATTTGCAAGGTGCAACAGGCAAATGAAACAGAAACTGGTGGATATTTCAGACATGGCTGCCGTAGGATACACGTCAGACAAGGATTGAACAACTTCTGTAAATTTCCTGACTTCCCCATGTGTAGAAGCTTCAACTGTGGGGCGTGGTTTGTCTTGGTCGGTCAGAGAAGTAAGCGCAAGTTTGTTCCATATATTTTCCTTAAGGACCTTGACATCCACTTTCTTGGCAGCTTTTGCGTAGTTGACGTATTCAGGTTTTGCTTTTTTCCCTCCAAGGTTCTGCAATAGACTGCCAAAGTCATTCGCAGTCGCGATATCATTGACAAACTCCTGTTTTGCATCGACAAAAGCTAGTCCATCGTCATCGTCGTCGTCGTTATCAGCATCGGGACCATCATTGTCGTTGAAGAAATTGGCGTCATAGCCAGAATTTGCAACATCTGGTGCAGCAGGGTCTTCATTGCATTTTGCCCAGAAGTTCTCATCCATTTCGAACGGCACAGGAGCAAGATCTCCAGCCAATTCCGCTTTAATTGAACTCTGGCGGGTACCAATTTTGACAGCAGGTTTGAGAAATAACCTCAATAGTGACTCGGAATTGAAATGTTTGTCCTCTGGCAACAGATTTCGGTTCCTGCTCGTCCATTGCGTCTTGGGCAGGTTGATGCTGGCTCCACCGCTTGTGAATATGACATCTTCGTCGACTTCGTTTGATGTACTGAAAAAGTCTATGTTGGAGACTTCCTTCTCTTTTTTAGGTTTCTTCACTGTTGCGGCCGAGGCAGCAGCAGCGTTGGCATTGAGGCGAGAGATCTTCCAGTCAGAAGGTCCGGTCCAGTTCTTGTTCATCAGTGCATCGAATTTGGAATACATTGCATCGCTGTCCAAATTGAATCCCAGCGCACTATCCGGCCCCTTTCCAGAAGTTTGTACTGTTTGCAGGACAGACTCTGGTTTAATCATATGAGATGCTTGTACAGGCAAATCGAGATTGACTTCGCCAAAGGAAACATTCTCATTGTCGTCATAGACATCGACAACACCATGCAGCATACCTCCTTCGTCCCCGTCATTCTCATCTTGATCGAAAGCATCTTGTTGTAGCAAAGGTGAATCTTCGGACTGTTTTATGTTTGAGAGGAGTGGGATATCAAGAATACCAGAGTCAGACTGAAAGTTTCGGAGGAATGGACAAATGTGCAAATCTTCGAAAGTGTCATCCTCCTCACCGAAGAGCTCAGGGAAAAAGCGTGCTCCCAAGGCTTCAATTTTAGCTGTAGTCTCAGGTGAGTCTGTCGTTTCTACAGTCTCTGTTTCTGTTGCACTTATCTCCTTGGAGGCATCCGAGGCATCAAAGATGATCCTGCCTTCTTGATCAACACACAGGTGATTCAGTAAAAGACCCTTGGCACCACCCTCATCGAATTCAGCAGAAGTCTTCTTGAAAAGTGGGTCAACAAAAAATTCCATGTCAAGCTTCTTGGCTTGAATTGCCGAAAAGTCCTTGACGAGTGTGCTCCCCGAGCTGGTTTTAGATGACTTCTTCTTCATCTTCTGTGCCTCACTTTCTTCTACTCCTTCTTCGTCATCATCACCTTCAGCTGTGTCACCTTCTTCTTCAACGGTGCCGTTCTGTACATCGCCGCTCTTATTCGTAGAGAGTCCAGAAAGCAATTTTCCTGTTTCTGTTGCAACACTATCTACACGATTTGTGTAAATCTTGACGCAACCATCTAATGTGACACTAGCTTTTTGGAAATTGATGCTGTCTCCTTCCTTGAGCAAGCTCATCTCATGGAAATAGTCAATGAGAGCAAAATTCCAGGAATTGCCAGCGTTGATCTTGTTGTCGGTTGCCAGTTTCATCCATTCTTCAAAATTGGCCAGAATTGGCATCTTGATTGCTGGCGAACTAACTACGACACTCGAATCGAGCCGCGATACTCTCGGCGGCGTGCTCGGTGAACCATGCTGTCCTGATCCCCTGGACGCCGTGACGATCGACCTAGCGCGCTCATTGACCTTGGCTATATTACTCGCAGCCGCAAGTCGCTTTTCCTCGAGATCGTCATGTTCCGTAAGCTTGACGAACTTTGCAGGTGATTGACGTTGCTTCTGGGGAGAGAGTTGCGCAAACTTGCGAGTCTTGCTCGACATTTTCTCGCGGCAGATTGTCAGCGTCAACGGTGAAAGACGCGAAGAGCAGCAAAATAAACAAAGGCATGCATTGTGTCGTATCGCCCGTTTCCAAACGTTCTCCTTTGGCATATCCGGTATGCACAACGGAGAAGTACTGCAAAAGTACAGCCATTTGCTAGCATGGGTGCTATCGAGACGTTCCTAGAGCAGCCGGCTCAGAGAACAGAGCTAATAGCGCAATGTTTCGTTCAGATACTGGATCCAAAGACGAACGAGCAAGTCATGTCAGATTTCCTCGTACATCTGCATGAGTCTGGTCTGGACCGCCAGCCTAGTGTCATCACGCAGGCAGTCGATATTCTGCGAAAGGTGGCATTGCAGTGGCAGGTACAGCAAGGGGTCTCTACGCAAGTTCCAGTCTGTGTCGATATAGTTGGCACGGGCGGGGATGGTCACAACACTTTCAATGTTTCTACCACAGCAGGCATCGTAGCAGCTGGAGTCCCTGGCATACGCGTCATCAAGCACGGCAATAAGGCTTCTACGTCCTCTTCTGGTTCGGCCGACATTTTAAAAAGTTACGGCTGTAATCTCCTGCTGAACCCTGCGGACGTATCCAAGCTATCCTCCTCGTTTCTCTTCTTGCTTGCACCCATATGGAATCCGGCACTCGCAAATGTTGCTGCCATCCGGAAAAAGCTCAGACATCCTACCATCTTCAATATCCTCGGCCCACTATTGAATCCAGCGCCAATTCATGCACGGATCATTGGAGTTCATTCGCCTGAACTTGGTCCCGTATTTGTTGAATCCTTCTCTCGCTTGAACCCTGATGGGCGATGTATGATTGTCTGTGGTGATGAACGCCTGGATGAGATATCTCCTGCAGGCGTAACGAATATCTGGACATATGACAAAGCGCACGGCATTCAAAAAGGTACTCTCTCGCCAGCCGATTTTGGCCTCGACCCGCATTCGATCGATTCAGTCAAGAGCGGTACACCGGAACAAAACGCAGCATTGTTGACGAAACTTTTGCATGGCGAGTTGAAGCTCGGAGACGCGGTACTGGACTACGTCTTGATCAATACTGCCGCATTACTGAAAACTGCCGGGATCGCAAAGGATTACAAACAAGGCGTAAAGCTCGCTATGGAGAGTGTCTCGAGCGGTGCTGCATTACTTGCGCTAGACACGTTCAGAGACGAGAGCACAAAATCCGTAGAATCCCAATGATTTATAAGGTACTGGATGCACACATTTGCATGATGTGTCAAGCGATGTTTCTTCGGCCTCTCGCCTGGTCCGTGAACTGTTCGAAGGTCGTAGGCCTGGTCAGGAAGGGCGCATATGATGTGGCTGCAGTAAAGGTCCACACAGACAAGATCAACTCACGTGGTTGAAGTAGGGAGTGCACCAGGATTATACATTAAAAGGACATCGAGACGTCTCCGTGTGCTCAGCTGCGATACGTATTACCGAGACACTGTGCCATAGTCAACGAACACAGTGGGGTGAGACATCTTGCTCTGAAGCTGAGCCCTTGTTGCCATGGACCAGTCTAGTTATCTATCGAATTAAAAGTCACGAACAGTCGACGTTTCGCTCCTTGGAATCGTGTGCTTCTCCTCCGATCACATGCTTCTCCTGAGATAAACCTTTGAGTTACGGCTGTATATCTACCCACTCATGGAGCCGTGCGACCGAAAGTGGTCACGGCATAGCTCATCCACTGACGTACTGCTCAATGTCAATATGAGTCATCAATGACTCACCATGGCTTACTCATGGATGTTGATTCAGGACTCAGCTCTATATATTTCGACAGAATTTGGGTCGTCGCAAGCCTAACCATATAACGTCGATTGTCACGCCATCCATTGCTGAGATTGCTCAGCTTCAAACTATCTGGAGTTAGTGCTTGTGCAGCATGACATTGCAAAGGCACATAGTCGAGGGCGGAGCTACTGAGAAAGAAGAATCACAAAGACACTGCCTACTCATGATCGCGCTGTGTTTTGAGGCATCTAACACTCTCGAGGCGCGATCCGCTTTCGGCTCTCTGACACTGGCCGAACTCGAAACAGTGATTGCTGATGAAGAAGAAGAAGAAGAAGAAGAAGAAGAGGCTTCACGTCACGTATGGTATACCATTGGATATCCAAAATTCAAGGACGGCTTGTGGACGACTAGAGCAGTCGTTTACAACATCGAGGCATCTGATGTAGGGGCATTCACCGAGACTGGGGGTGACGTGGACTCGCTCTGTGTTCATGCTGCAAACTCTGCCGAAATTGAGGATTCTCAAGGCTATCATTCTAGCAGCTCTGACGATGACTGTTCTCGCAGCTCCCAAGGCTATTATTGTTGCAGCTCTGACGACGACTGTTCTTGCAGCTCTCAAGGCTATTATTCCTGTAACTCTCACGACGACTGTTCTTGCAGCTCTCACGATGATAGTTCTTGCAGCTCTCACGATGACAGTTCTTGCAGCTCTAGATGGAATTCCTCCGACCTTGACGACATTGATCAAGAACGATCTCTCTCGAGCGGATCTTCAAGACAGTCTGACGAAGAAGGGATCTACTTGGACTTTGATGACTCTGAGTGGACTTGCACTGATTCCACAGATGACGCCGACCTTTCAGACTCTGAAGGGACCTTCAGTGACACAGAAACTTTGGTCGAGACCTGGCCGGACTCTGAGGAGACCTCAAGTGACTCTGAAAATCTGGTTGATTCTGAAGGAAAAGACGAAGAGTACATCATTGCTTGAAGTATCGACTCAGTCGTTCAGGAGACTATCACACAGTAGGAATTTCAAAGCTTCTTCCAGAGAGTTCTTTCCAAAGAGTTACGCACCCACAACAGCATGTGTAACAAGACTATATTAATGAGATGAACATGCTAAATAAACCCATTGGTCACAGAAGCAGTTTGCGAATGATCAGAATCAGTCTGACATGACCCCATGAGCGCTCTTCTCCTTGGAAGCAAAACAAGCTGAGCGCTTTCCTGGACGAGCAGACGTTCTTGATATTGGACCGTGGTAGGGAAGAAAGTGTGCAACAGCGAGATTTGCGGCACGAGTATGCCTTGATGTAGAACCATAAGACCGGAAGAGAAAGATTTGAGAATATCGTAGTAAAAACAATGGCAGTCGGAATTTCATTCTGCTGAGTAGCTTCATATTGTTGCCAACACAATATTTTCTCTTCTTCCCTCGATATCATCCCATACCATCCGCTTTTAAGAAACGTTGAGAGCGAGTCAGTCCTGCTGCTCAACTACAGTGTGCGCAACAATTGACACGGAGCAATGTTCAGCCAAATCTTGAGAGAATCTCTGGCACAGTCGTCCGGACGCTGGCTTTTTCCGTCTCCAAAAGGCGACTGGTCACCTCAGCAGCAGTCTCATTTCACATCACAAACACAAGGAAGAAGCGAAACAACTCTACTGTGCTGCAGCTGTGTGTGCTATGATAGGAAACATTTAGCGAACCCCGCAAAATGACGTTTGGATTACCATAAGCTTCAGGTACAAGGATACACATCTCTCCTGCATTACGAGCCACTCACAACACCTTTTTTGTCCAGGAAATATGCCAGCACCAGCCGGAAATCCACTCAACGTCTTTGGCAAACCACTCGCTTATTTCGGGGGAAGTCCCATCAAGTCTGGCTTCTTTCGTGACGGATACTGTCGCACGTCTCACCAAGATCATGGCGTCCACTCGGTTGCAGGGTAATCCCCTCCCCGTCGCGCGACTCGTGAGACACTAATTCGAACGGTAGAATTGTCTCCAATCAGTTTCTCGATTTCAGCGCATCGCGAGGAAACGATCTAAGAGTCGTCGGGTTGGATGAAGGCTGCAAATGGTGTTTGTGCAGTAGTCGATGGCTAGAGGCGTTTGACGCATGGAAGGACGGTGTTATTGGCATTGAAGCAGTTCCGAAAGTAGATCTTACCGCCACGGAAGACACTGCTCTGAAAAAAATAGATCTTCAGGATTTGAAAAAGTTTGCAATTCAAGACAAGAAAGAGGACTTGTAAGTAAGTACATTGAATAGTTGTCTTTTTCTACGTTATGCCACAGAAATGAATAATAGTATGCTTAATCGGCCTTGGACGTTCTCCTGTGTGCCTCTAGATATGTTTTAAATCCAGAATGTCCAACAAGTACTGAAGCCTGATGCAAGATCTCCTCCAAATACCTGGACATCATAGCTTTCGCAATTATCCTGGCTGAGAAATGCGTCAAAAGTTCTGGAGAAAGTGTCCCTTTCGATTTCTCCGCTTTGATCAAGGAGCTCAGAGCCATGACCTGCGTTTGTATCTCCTTGTGTGCAGCAACAGGAGAACGTAACATGGGAGAGAGTGGCTGCCATAGATCGAAAGAACTGTGAAGAGCAAAGAGCGAAGCAGTCATGATCCTGATAGACTCATCGACGGTGCCATTCACTTTTGGTTTGAGAGCGACAAAATTGCGATCGGGATCGTTCTCTTCCATTCGTGTGAAGAGGGCATCGGATACTGTCATAGAGGTCATAAAGTTGTCAATCAAAGACAAAAGTTTTGTCCATTCTGCGGCGGGAAACTTGCCTCGAACGGAGAACTCGAATCTTGTTAAGCCTAGAAGATCATGGGACGTCGCTGAAGACGCAATAGCTTCGACCTTCTTTTGCGCAATAGCCTTATCGATATTACTTGGCAATTCATATCGGTCTGATTGACCACGAATGGTGGAAAGCAAATACATCTCCGAAGCAACGGAAAAGCGTTTCGCCACCACTTGCTGCAGCATATTCCTGGCAGTTGGTAAACTTGGGAAGATTGAGAATATGAGCACAACAACCACTCCCGCAAAAGTGAGAAGAATTCGGTAACCCATTACGGCTGGGGCATGCAAGTACTCCTGGCCAGATCGCTCGACTGCTGCTACACCCAACTTCCTTGACACTAAATCATAACCAACCACAAGATTTTCTGTCACTACTGAAAGCAAGACTGGAAGTAGGGTTTCCTTCGGTTTCAGCTGAAGCAAGTAGAACTGTGGAATCAATGTCACAAAGTACACCGGGATGATGCCGCCAGGAACTCGTCCAATTTCAATGACGACCAGACCAGCCACACCGCCAACTATGGTGCCAATCATTCGAAACCCAAGGGCAGAGACGCCACGACCTAGCACAGGTTGAAGACCGAGTAGAACAGTGAAAGAAATCCAGATTAGGCGATACTTGAGGAAGAATGCAACAGAATCCGGGAAAAATGCTGGTAATGCCGCAACTGTCATTGCAATTGCAGCCCGGAAGCCAAAACTTGAAACTCGACTTTCAAAGATGAATACTTTCGCACGGTAAAGAAAGGTCAAAACGCTAAAGAGCATGCCCGACCGTGGTCGCAAATTGTTTTTCGGCCTGACCAAGAAAGCCTCGGAAGCGTCGATATCCGGAGATTTACTCTCCATGGATTCGTCGTGGCCAAGCATGTCTGATTGTGATGCTTCGGCGCTATTCATCTCGTCCTTTGTGCGGACTTGTGACCTAAGCTGCGTGAATTTTTGCCGCAGAGCTTTGGTATATCTTTTAGGCTTTGGGAGAATCAGTCGGCGAGAAGTCATGATTCCAGTACTGCGCAGCTCATCAGCCCAACGACAGAATTCAAGCAGCCGCAAAGCCATTGCGTAAAGGGTACTCTCCATGAAGCAAATCAATAGAGACGCCGCGTGAGGCCGATCGTCTTCTTGCGACACGAATAAAGGATCACTGCTTATGTGCTTGGTGGCCCAAAATGTGGTAATTTCTGCCTCGAACAGATCAGAAAAATTCATTTCGTCATCCGCAATTGGTGGAGGAGAACTGAGAAACATTCGCAGAAGGAAGAATGGCCGGGAGTAAATGCCCAGATGGAGAACACGCTTGATGTGAATAATTGCATCTGAACAATAGGCAGACAATGACTTGATCCGAGGAGCAATTTGTTCTTCCATCAGCGTGAATAGCTCAGCTTCTTCATCGGGATTGAGATTAGCTCGCGTATTGAGAGAATCGAGAAAGGTTATGCCAGCGTTATCCTCCACAAGAGACTGTTCCTTGTCTCTGCGCATAATTTGCACAACCTGGGCCCACAAATTGCAGCCTAACACTGGAAGAACCAGTGTCTTGCAGAATTTATGCAAACTCTCTAGCTCACTACCTCGCATATGTCCAATAGCAATTTCTCGCTTGGCCAGTACCTTGGCGCTTTCTTGCGCGGCAGAAATTGCCGTCAGCGCATTCCGCAAGCCCTGTAATTTAGCAATTTCCTGTGCTTCCTGGGATCCTGGGTTGGTCGCCTTTTCGCCAGAGTCAGAACTTGTGCCAGACTGATCTGTCATAGTGGCATTTTCTGCAGTCGGGGCTGAAGTTGCCAGCTTATCTATTTCGCGACGACGAAGGTGGATTTCACTAAATTGCTTCGCTTGATCTGATGTCATCTTGTCGATTATGTCCAGGTAGTTTCCCGTGAGCGTGAGATATGGCTCGCGAGCATTGTATGGAAAAACGAATATGCTTACAACAAACGAAACTGCTAGACCAATATAACAACAATAGAGCACTTGCTTGGCAGTCGTGTACCATTGAGCCCAAGCTGGAAATAAGTAGCCTAAGAATGTCAGTCATCCATATTGGAGACATGTCAGGATATGTATACTTTCGAGGAAGAAGACGCCACATATGATACTTGAGCTCGTGATACAGAAGATGAAAGGAACAAAGAGCACCTTTGCAACGTTTGCCATATAAGCTAGTCCAAACAGAAAGACAGCCGAGACCGCGGCTGCACGACCTTGGTAAAAGACTGCCGGCGACGCCCCAAGTTCATCTCCTCGAGCCAGAGCGGCCGAGTACTGTGCAATCTGTTGAGCATCTCTGGCCGGATCTCGAGTTGCCCTGCCACACAGATATCCTAGCATGCCATAGGGCACTACTGCAGCAAATAAGAAGGCTGCAACAAATGTAAGTTCCAGAGTCAGAATTCGAGGTTTATTCGGCATGAAGAGAACGGAAAAGATTGCGCTCAAGTACATTGTCGAACCTTCCACATTGGCCACTGAATCCGCTTGAGCAATAGCCATCACAATAGCCAGTGCGATTGCCGGCTTTAGTGCAAGCTTGATGTTGCGATAGCGAGTGCCAACAAAGAAAGCATGCCATTTACTGCCCTGATAGTGCCTCTCGCTAGACTTCTCCGCTGAAGAGGAAGGCACCGGAAGTGACATCGACAGTGCGAGCTGGGGCTATGGAATCAGAGTAGCTGTAATCGATGCTATGCCATATGCGCAGACGTGAAAATGGTAAGCGGCATAGAAAAACGTGGGGCAGGTGACAAAAAAAACAATATTTCCGTTTGAACCAACCACTGGCAATGCAAACTCCACCAAGATTCTTCTTCCGGACGTCCATTTGCACATACATGACAGGCAAATGATATGCGACGTGTCGTTGTAACAGGTCTCATTCTTGGAATGACTCCATCACCTCTCTATTCACACGACTAGGTCTCGGGCTCGTCACGCCTCTGGGCACTGGAGTCAAGCATGCATGGAAGAATCTGCTCGAAGGACAGTCGGGGATCGTGTCTCTCGTCGGGCGTAACAATGACACTCGATACGCGGATTTGCCGTCTACCGTAGGGGGCGTCGTCCAGCACGGCCTCGCTTCTGAGGGTCTCTACAATACTGAATCATTTCTTGACAAGGGGGACGCGAGAAGTTTGGCGCCATTCACTCAATTTGCTCTCGCGGCCGCCCATGAAGCAATCCAGGACTCTGGCTGGCTGGCGGTCACCGATGAACAACGTGAAAGGACCGGAGTTTGTCTTGGCTCGGGCATAGGCAATCTCGACGACATTTACGCGTCTTCAATCGCGTTCGAAGCCGGCGGACTGCGCAAGCTTTCACCTCTCTTTGTGCCACGGCTACTGATCAACATGGCAGCAGGACATATTTCCATGAGACACGGATTCCGCGGGCCGACGCACGCAGTTTCTACCGCTTGCACGACGGGTAATCATGCTCTCGGAGATGCATCGCGATTCATTCAGTTTGGTGATGCCGACATCATGGTTGCCGGCGGTTCAGAGTCATGCATTCATCCTCTCGCGATTGCTGGTTTTGCTCGTGCCAAGTCACTTGCTACCAAATACAATGAGAGCCCACAAGAGTCATCTCGACCATTTGATCGCGCACGTTGTGGGTTTGTCATTGGTGAAGGTGCCGGTGTGGTCGTGCTCGAGGAATTGGAGCATGCAAAACGGCGAGGAGCGGCCATTTATGCCGAATTGAAAGGATACGGACTCAGTTCTGATGCGCACCATATGACAGCACCACTATCCGACGGTGATGGCGCTGCACGAGCCATGAAGAACGCTTTGCGCCATGCTAAACTCAGTCCGTGCGAGGTAGACTACGTGAATGCCCACGCTACTTCTACCGTGCTAGGAGATATTGCTGAAAACAGAGGCATCAAATCTGTTTTGTTGGGCTCTGGCGGTTGGCAGCATGCAAAGGAAGTCAATATTAGCAGTAACAAAGGAGCAATGGGTCATCTCTTAGGCGCTGCGGGAGCCGTCGAGTCAATCTTCACTATCCTATCGCTCCATCAAAGTGTTTTGCCGCCAACGAGAAACCTCGAGCATGTCAGTGACGATGAATTTGATTGCAATTATGTGCCAAACGTGGCCCAGCAACACAAAATCAGAAACGCACTGTCAAACAGCTTTGGGTAAGTTATTTACAGCTAACGCAGAACAAAATAAAACAGAGCACTGACTCGTACAGGTTTGGAGGCACGAATGCATCTCTGTGCTTCTCTCAGTACCCTTGAATGATTTCATGACCGATTTGCCATTATAGTAGTGAATGTAACCGACGAGTCGTTCGCTGAGCCAATCGCGAAAGTATAAGCTGAAAATCAGAATATCGTAGCACATGATCAAATCACCTGGTAATTTCCTTGTATAAGCGCTCCCAATTCGGTCTGTCTGATTCTTCGATATCGTGTGCCGGGTCGTTGTTGTTGTTGTTAGCAGTGGTCGTCACAGTTGAGTTACGCACTGAGCGAGAATAAAGGCCATGTTCCTCGATATAATCCACCACTGATTCAGGTAGCAAGTACCGCACCGAATACTCTTTCCGAAGCAAAAGTCGCACTTTAGTGGACGAGACATCATTGAGAACTGTTTGTTCGACCTGGTATATGTTGTTGCTCCACGCACTCAGAGCGCTCGTCGCCTTTTTTATGTCTGCACCCATGCGTTCCACGATGAATGCACCATAATTGCCCAGAATATGATTGAGATCTTTTGCATCCCAGACTCCTTCATCCGACATTGTCTTGAGCAGATCCGATCCGGCAAGCAGCATAATCTTGACGCGGCGTTTCTTTGGAGTCCCATTCTGAGAGGCCGCTGCCGATGTGTCTTCAACACCACCTAACCTGGTATTTATTTCATAGTCAAAGTGATCGAGTACTGCTGCCGTTGGTGTATATTCTTTCCTGCTTGCTTCCCAAGGATCCACATCCCATCTGTCACTTGTCTCCTCGCAAGCTTTGCGCACCATATTCAGTCGATGTTTAGCAGGCGCTAAACCTTCTTTTTTGTATGCGTCCGAAACAGGGGAAAAGTAACCTGCGATGAGTTCGAAATTGGTGCTGTGTCTCGCGTAATCGGCGGCGAGTTCAAACATGCGAAGATGCAAGTGCGTGATGGGAGAGAATGATCCGCATGCTACCAGCACCAAAGGTTCGCGCAAAGGTTCTAGCGGAGTCGTGCGCATCCTGTCTGTAGGGAATCGATATTCCGGTGTCATGATTTCAATTCAGGGCCAGAATTTTACAAGGAGAGGCGATTTCGGGCTCTTGAAGTGATGATTGAAGATCAAAACCAGCGCGTATCTACAAAAAGACCCCAATAAAAAGTAACAATCGTTATGCACTGCACTGGTTGACCTGCTATCTTTTGCCATAATCACAAAATGACCAAAATACGCACGTGCACTGTGTCAGAAGATCTACGCAGAAAGTTGTGAGCACCAGGTGAGCAACTCTTTGCCAGTGTAATGTATGGAATTGATGTTTTACTATGTACACTCAAACAATCTCGATATTTACGCCAATTGAGAAGACCCATGGTGCTAATAATCATGGTCAAGAGGATCCGCGTCGCCGATAGTTGAGGTTTTCAGTCCGAAACTCAACAGTAGTCCGATAGACATGATGACTACCAGCAGAACGAAGGAGGCTGCAGGATTAGTACCGACCGTGGCTGAATATATCAGGCCAAAAAGTAAAGGGCCGCAAACTCGATTGAGACTCTGCATAAGTGCTACGGCTCCCAACAACTGTCCGGTCTTTGTAGAATCCACATGCTTTGTGAGCACAGACGACAGGGTTGGCGCGCCAATACCTGCCATAGCAGAGATACCACCGGCTGCATAGAAAGCACCTGGACTGTTTGCCATTGCCATCATCGTAAATCCAATGACTTCTATGATTAACGACGATCGAATCAGCCAGATATCCAGTAGATCAGCTCCTTCCGGAGGGTGTTCTGCATCATGATTGTGACTTTGAGAAACCATCTTGCCGCGCACAAACCGCACAATGATGGGCAATACACCTAGTAAGACCAATACTCGAGTGCCTCCGATGAGTGATAGTAGATATCCCTGTTCCAAGTCACCCCAATCAAAGATGAATCTGCTATACAGAATCACAACAGTAAAGACACTCATATTGAGCAGTAGACACACGTCTATGACCATTAGAAACCTTAGATTGCGTCTGATGACTGGGCGGCCCTCTGACGGGAAAAAGACAGCAAGTGGCTCCAGGACATTCGCTTTACGCAGAACCTGGAAAACTCTACTATAAGGAGAATTCGATGTTTCTCGTGAGGCTTCTGCTGACTGCGCCGTTTCGTACTTGATGCGCGCCACTTCTCTTCTGGTCGGGCTCAGGCTTTCCGGCAAGATGAACAGCGTATATAGCACAAACGTCGCGTGAATCCCCATTGCCAAGTAAAAGATAATGAGCACATTTCCGGTCTGCTTGACGAGGTAACCACCCAATGTAGGACCAAGAGCGATGCCCCCAAAGAAGCAGCATTGAAAGTACCCGAAAGCTACAGCACGACGTTGCGGCGGTACCACGTCTGTTGTATACGCATACGTGGCAGCCATAGATGCCATAAATGACCCGGTGAGTCCGTCGCACACTGCGCCTATGAGCAGAAAATAAATACTCAAGTGCTCATAGTAAGTCGCCACGAGCACAAAACACACGTCATTGAGAAAGGACCCTAGCATGGCAATCATCAATGCGTACCGCCGGCCCTTTCGATCCGACCAGATGCCATACTTCGCAGCCGTAAAGGCACTCAAAATGCCAGTTGTCGTGTTGAGCGCGGCATTCAATCTCGCCACTTGCCCGGAAATAGCAGCGATATTGCAATTCATCGCTGCAACATCCGTCACTGTGCTTGTTCCTTTCGTCGCATAGTATGATCGGCACAACAAGTCGGAAATGAGTGAGAGTCGCGGTGTAATGGCAGCACCACTCAAGGTTGCGGTGAAGAAAAAGGGCGGCAAGAGCCAGAGCAAGGACGGTCGCCTCGTCCATGGCAAGTCAGCATTGCTGTCTTTATGGTTCAGCAATCGGCTAGATTCGTGCTGCGCAGAGTGCTCATGAATAGCCTCTTGTGTATATTCCACCTCGTCAATCTCTTCCTGCTCGGCATTCATCGCAGAATCAGCTGACTACAAATCGCGAAAGCGTCGCAGAAGTTGTAACGTAGCCTGAAATCAAGTGTGTTGAGACTATTGCTTTGTAACGTCGCTTCTCGAGATGTGAAATGTTGTAATGACGACCTATATTATTAATCCACAGATACCTCGACTGCAACGGGAGCGGCTGTCCAATCAGTGCTTGGCATTCTATTATCACTGTGCGGCACGGCAGCCACGATCCGCGTGGTTTGGGCAACAGAGCGCTCCACCTCCGCTCTGTCTCCTCAATATCACTGGACATACTACACTTACACACACATCACAACCCAATGCTCCATAGGTTTCTGCGATTAGCGGACCCATCGTAGAAGACACCGTTGGGCTGTTTTGTCTACATGGATACGTAGAATCATTGACCACGTAATGCCACAGAACCAAAGCTTTGGATCCAGGTAGCGACTGTTATAATCTATACATACCGTCTATGTCCACCCTTCTATAAGCTGACAGGCACGATGGCCATGCAGAGCTCGCTCGTCTATCGAGAACCGAGCGAATCTAATGTTGAAGGCAAAAGTCTATGAAATATTATGAATCAGAATAAACGAGAGTAATGTACTGCCAGAGCGTAATGACGAGCCTGACGCAAGAAAACGAACAAGATGTAGTAGAAGATAGATGAATGTACCTCACGAGCCACGCAGAATCAGACACTCGTGCGCTCGTATCTCGTAAATCAGATACTGCACAATGCAAGAGAGCCAGTGAGATGAATGCCAGATCCAGCAACATGGGTAGAATAATCTGCTGGTGACGCAAGAGTCTGTGACAGCTCAGTTCGTATAGTGGTGCGAGGACGTGCTTTGCTAGGTTGGAACTGGGAAAGCATTAGCCAACACTCCAATGTCTGTTCTGTTATTTCCATACGAAACAGTAGTTGTCCAATAGGCTTTGATATGCTTGCGCCTTTTCGCTTTGACCAGCTGATTCTCGAGACAGACCGGGAATTGGCGAGACATTGCCAGACGAAGCCGGAGTATTGCATGTCGAGGAATCCAAAGGAGGGGGAAACGTGGGAGAAATCGTTCCGTTCGGTACCGTATCTGGTGCACCAATTTGTGATGGTTTGACAGAGAAATAAGGGTTCCATCGACCGGTCATTTCAATGTGCTCTGTTTCAGGCTTTTTCTTCATCGGAACCTCTTCTCCACTGCCTTGCAACATTGAGTTTGCAGCAGCAATTGCTGCACTGAGGGAGGCGCCAAAATCATATCTGTTCGAGAAAGAATCGCTAGAAGGTCCTTTTTGCCCTATAGCCTTGACTTTGATTGGTTTTTCGTGATCTTGATCGACCAACGTGGCTGGATGATCATCGTAGATATTTTCAAAAATCAAAGACCTTGGAGATTTCATAGCTTGACGCGCTTGTCCAGGGGCAACATCGTCCAGTCTGATGGGTATATCGTCCGCTGAGCCTCGTCTGACAGGAGGTGCTATTGGTGGGACGCTATAGTTCTGTTCTGACGATTGTTTTTTGTGAAACTCGACTTTGAAGTTCTGACCAGCATTCGAGTCCCAGTACTCTTCACCGGCGGTGTTGTATCGAACACAGAAAAACATGGTCTTATCGGTCACTCCGACGAAATCGTCAATCTTAATATGAAACAAAAAACGATCGAAAGCATCATCCCTCTGCTTTTTGCGAACGTCTCTTGTGTACTCAGCTGCGGTTTCTGATGTAGTTCGCCAGTCGTCTAGCGTATATCTTACACATACGCTTTTTTGAAAAGCGAGGTTTCTCACAGCCACGCGTCCAACGAGACTTCGTTTATCTGTCGAGAGATAGACAGTTTCCACTTTGATGATGGCTCCTTCGTTATCCGTCTGCTGAGCTTCAGGCACGAAATTTGGAAGCTCAATGGTGAGATCATGATCGTCAAAGCTCTTTCTGGGAGAGCTATTGAATGGAAATTCGCCAAAGCCAAGGTATTCCTGCGTCGGAGAAGTATTGGCACTGACTGCAGCCGGTCTTTCCGAATGCAGGAAATGTCTGACGTGTTCGAGCTTCCTGTCAAAGTGGACATTCTTCGTGTATGCTGGAGTAGATGGCATACTGGCTGGACGTCTTCCCTTTGCGCCAGTCTTCAATGAAGAGCGCACCAGCTCACCTGACTTCTTACGAACCATTCGATGGGGACGGCATGGTACTGAAGACTCCTCCTCTGGCTCGAGCACAACAGCGCATGAACTCTCTGGCAAAGGGCTTTGTTTTGTGATGACGACGATGCTGCTCAATGATGCGGATTTCGCGTGCATAGGACGAGAGGATATTTCGTTTGTCGGACTAGCGGTGGTTAAGACTACTGCGGGAACGTCATTCTTCGCATTGGATGAGAGTCCCTGATCCCTGGGGTCTGCTGAGCAAGGTGACATTGAGCGCGTTACTCTAATTGAAGAGACAGCTTCATGTAACTTATTCTCAGTGTCCTTGTCAAGACTTCTACCACGCGTGAACAACACTTTCTTGGGCGATTGGTCACTATCGTCGTCGCTGCTCACCGGCGTATCTGGTTCCGAGTGAGTTTGTAATTTTCTGATTAGCGTTGGCAATGTACGCGTTCTGAGATTTTGTGCATCAGCGGTGCCAGTTTCTGGCTGATTTGGAAAATCCGCCGAATCGAAAAAATTCACCACTTGCCTGCTGGTTGTCATGACGGACATTCCCTCGATGGAATCCTACCACCGACACAGAGGTGGTTGCCGTTGTCTCGAAACTCGATAGCTCGTCGTGATGAGAGGAATCAATTAAATTAAAAAGGCTGCTGCTGACGCTCGCTCAATTACGGCCGCGCACCAATGCGATTTTGGGAGGAGAAGAGGAACTTATGACCACGAGAGAGCCGGCCAATCTCAATTCTCTTTGGTATCGGGAATTGATACGCGTGATGTATGTATGTATGGCAAGGTAATAATCGAGCGTGAAGGAAGAGAAAGACCTGCTGGGGAAACGGGGAAAATGGGCAAAAGTTGAGAAGTGACTTTTGATAGCGTCGGCCCAATCGCACAACAAGACAAGAGGAGATCGGGATTTGTGTGCCGCAACGCCTCTTGAACCACACAAATCCCAAACGCAAGAAAGAAACCACAACCAATCAAGCGAAAACCCACTCCCAACAATTCTCACGAATCAGATTACAGTGAAATCCACAAAACCGTGCAGTGCCACATGGAAATGATGAAAGAGCTTTGACCGCCCCTCCTCTCTTGCATCCCCAAAGCCTCTCTGCATTTCATCTGTCCCCTCTCTTGCTGCATGAAATGCCAAAGATTAGAATGCATGATGAACTTTTAGACAAACTCGGTTCTGAGAGATATCTGCAAGAAACAAAGTTTCTTGGAACATCCGTGAACTCTGGTAGGCTATGAGTGCATGTTCGCTGTGCATTCTGGTCTTTCCCAGCACCAAGTCAAGTTCGTGTGGGACCACAAAGCAGAAATTTTTGTCTGCAGCAAACCGCATTTGGCTGGACCCTTGTCAATTTCGCGACATGAACTACAAGACTTGACAACTCTGCAAGGTTGAGCACACTCACGAAATCTTACACTAAGATGTATATGTATAGATTGTGCCAAGCAGCAAACCTGAAGCCAAATCTCGTTAAGCGAGCCTCGCAGCTCGTACTTTACACAAGTTGCAGCATATCCTTACTACCGCGTCGAGGCTTCGGCATATGGTGGCCTTGGAACTTTCTTTCGCCGTAAAGTTTTTGACAGATTGTGATCAATCGTTTTTACTGCTAGACTTGGTACTAGCCTGGTTGAAGCGGAGATATGGCTTCAGGGCCACCGTGTGCAGACCAGTAGGGCGCGTGGCGCAGTCCCTCGATAAAGTGGGATGCGTATCATACAAAGAATGTCTCGCCTCGCTCCAATATTTCTGTGCTTGCTGCAACGAAATGGCGCAACACTTTATCGCTCCATCCGCGTGCGGTAATCGATTTTGATGTCAATTAGACATATAACTCAGTAGTCACATGTACAGATCTCCTGGAAATCGCCTTACGTGGGAAAACGCCATCTTTGGAAGGCTGTTAGCCTTATAAGCCATTCACGTTTGCGCCACTTGTTATACAAGTGACTCTGTCGCAAAAAAAAATGGTTGGGATGACAGTTTTGACAGATTTCAGACTCTTGGCCCAGACCGAAACCTTGTCATCACTTGTGAGCACTGCACGACGACATAAGGACACAGCGCGGTTGTATAGGTTGTGATCGGAACGAAATAACCTGCGATCGATCGGCGTAGATCTCTTAGTAATTACCATGACGTCGCGGAATGCACGGGATTCTTTTTTTTCTGTGCTGTGCTGTTTCTCCAATTTTTTTTTTACTCTTTTTTGGCATATTTCGTTTTAACTTTTGCGTGGCTGAATAGCACTTTACCCGGCAGCTAGCGCGAGAGACCGCATAGGACCAGAAAAGTGACGTACCGACGAGTCAATACATACAAGCCCATAATGTTTTATCCAACGTTCCGTCAAAAGTGACGATATGCCAAGCGTTTTTCCATTGACAGGAGACGCGAGAAAGGGGAAAAGAAGGGATGGGTCTGGGGTACTCCCCCGGACGTGCGTCCCTGTCACAGAGGCACAGCGCTCCTGGGATCAATTCCGAGAGGACCACGAGTGTCAGCGGCACGTTTACATAGATGCCACTCGTCACGTCTCTCTACAACTGTGGCTCAGTTCTGAGAAAAGAAAACTTTGCTTTTTATAGCATGCAAGGAGAGATTGATCATTCAGTGGACGTCAGCCACACAACCTTCGCAATTTTTTGATGCAGGACTTTTTCTTTACGCACGCGCAGGTGACACAAACTTCTAGGGCTTTGCATCTCGAAAACACTAATTACCACATGGTCGAATTAAAGCAGCAAGTTTAGATTATCATATCGCTGTGATGCAATGCGCCATACCTTAATTGTTTCTCTTTCGCCTAAATAATTACATTGTTGTTCAAAAGTTTATATATCTAACACATTTGTCGCAATCATTGGGCCCTCCGACTTACTGCTTTTCTCTGGCTGGTTCAGAACTTCACCATACCTGCCCCGACCAGCAGTAGTGTCATAGGCCCGTGCCACTCTCGAAGCTCCTTCGTCCCCTTGGGAGAACGCATAACCTCTCTGTTTCCTCATCCGCTGTACTTGACGCACTTTTCTGATAGCTTTTTGGAACTGCTCCATTCGTGGCCTGTAATCAGCCACATTGTATTTCTGGATCTCTTGTATGTGATGGTACGAATCGGGATAGTACATTCGCTTAATGTATTTCCAAGTAAAGTCCCTCAGGAGACAGAAGGTGGGCAAAAGGAAAATAGTGGCCCAGAAGGTGACATTGGGATATAGGTGGCTGTCAATGCCATAATATTCGTACGAGAATCCGATAGCTGGGGCTACGATTGCATAGACAGGCATCCACACCAGCCAGAGCAGGAAGGAGCCAGGTATAGCAATCCACGTCCACTTGGTCCACAGATTCGTGATAAGTGCTGCTTTACCAAGAACCGTCGCCAGAACAGCAGTATATATGGTTGTTCCCCAGACCCAATGCCCAGTGACCAGACCGTCATGACCGATGCCATCTTCCGAGAATATGACGACACCCGCGAGGTATAAAATAAGACTGTGGTAAAAGCCATTGACAACCCATGCCCAGAATGTTCTGACATTGAAAAACAATCCTTTCTGGCCGAGCTGATAGAGTTGGGGATAACGGTCGAGCAACCTTGCACTGATGAATTGATCAAAGACTCCGATTACAATAGGAGGAAGGACAGTAAAAAGAACATTGTAAAGCGAGATTGTCCAAGATTCATAGATGACCTGTCCAGAAAATCCATTTTGGAAGACGTACTGAAAAAATTAGCCATTTTGTACTTTGACTGCCGGTATTCTTCTTACCCAAAATTGAGTCATATACAAGGTTATATTCTTATAGAACGAGAACAAAATGAGTTTGGATAGTCTTTGATAACTCCAGGCGCCGTGCACGAGGAGCAATTTTCGAAGATACCTGAACTGTCCAATGGCGATATCGGCACTTCTGGCGGCCTGTAGACCCTCCATTCCACTGATACCTATCCCCACGTGTGCTGCTTGAATCATAGATACATCGTTTGCTCCATCCCCGATGGCTAACAGAATGGCTTTGAGATGGCGCTTGACGAGCTTAACTACCAAGGCTTTCTGTAACGGAGACACTCGGCAACAAACGACCGCTTTGCACATAACGGCTAGATCCAGGAACTCCTTTTCGAGGTCTCGTTCCAGTGCGAAACCTAAGGACTTGCCATCGATAATTAGAGCAAAAACCTCGGGCTCTGCCTCGGGAGCAGAACGACATGCCGCGAGTCGGCGAGCCAAAGATTCGCGTGTAGCTTCTTTTGTGTCTTCGTTAATTACGACCAGTATCATCTCCTCGCTGATGAGCTTACAACTCATACCAATATTGATTGCAGTTTCCTGTCGGTCACCTGTAAGGACCCAGACTTTGATGCCGGCTGTCTGTAGGGTAGAAATTGTTTCAGGAACGCCATCTTGAAGCCTATCTTCGATGGCCGTGGCGCCAAGCAACACCAGATCTTTTTCAATCAATTCGGCAGCCTTATCAAGCTCCTCTGACCGATTATTGATGGTCGTGGCAGCTTTTTCAAAGACTTGTGCCCATTCGCGGTATTCAGTATCTGAGATTTCTCTGTAAGCCAAGCAAAGAGTGCGCAAACCATCTGTAGCGTAATCTTCGAGATGTTGTAGTGTCCGTTCTATGTTGGGAGTTCCCTGTTGAAGTCGTTCTAGAATCACAGTGTCGGCACCTTTACAGTATAATCTGACACGGCCATCTGGACAGCGAAAAATTGTCGACATCCTTTTTCTTGTGGAGTTAAATTCACAGATATTCAATAGTTGGTATTCTTGAGCTTCCATTGCGACTTCCACTGAGACAGATTTCGGACGTCGGTTGATGAATTTGTATCCCAGGTCGCAGGCTCCTTGCACCAGTGCGCCTTCGTCTGGAGAGGCTGCCTGATACTTAATCTCACCAGGTTTCTCAGAGTCATGCTCGGGAATAACAGTGTGGCAGGTCGCTAGTAGTGTCAAAAAATGATGCATGATGTCTTTTGAAGGATGTTCTTGAAGATTACTCTGAAGTGTCTTGAAGTCAAATATTCCGAATTCTTCACCGTCGACGTAATGACCTTTGTTGTCCTCAGGAACCGTCTCAGCATAGGCTATACCCGCAATGGATACTTGTCTAAATTCCATCTGATTGCAGGTTAACGTGCCAGTTTTGTCCGAGAAGACATATTCGATTTGTCCGAGCTCTTCCACAAGGGAAGAAGTGCGGCATACCGCTGGTGTATCAGTCACATCATAATACATATCCAGGTCCGCAGAAATCAACTGCGCTTGAATAAATTTACAGAGCTCGAGTGTGACGAATAAGGATATAGGCACCAAATTCGAGAATAGAATCCAGAATGTTAGTAGATTTTGAAAGAACTGAGTGACCTTGTTTGTAGAGCCGATATCGAGGTAGGAGAGTTGGCTCGATTTGACCGTGTTCAGTATGAGTGCTCCGGCTGATGACACTATTGAAAGCACAATCAGGATAAGGAAGAGGAAGATGATTTGCACGTTGACCATCTTCTCAACTGCAGTAGTCTTGATGGGCGCAGCAGTGGCATTCCGCATGAGCTTCGTTTCGTGCCCTGTGAAAATAACAACTCCGTAAATCCACTGAGTGTTGCGCAATTGAGCTCCACGCAAGAGCAGTTGATCCGGACTCAGAGGTAAGACACGTTGATGACCTTGAGAATTCATGGCTAGTGTTGCCTCAAATGTATACAGACTATTGTTAGGCTGCTCCGATTTGACTGTTCCTGATATGTGGCTCAAGTCTACAGGGCTGATAATGTTTGCGGTTTCAGGCAGCGCTTGCTTGATTTTGAGATTGGTTTCGCCATCGAGATTCGCGGTCTCGATATAGCACAGACCTTCCGGCTCTGAAGAACTCACCAGGAATAGATCTGCGGGGAACGCCTCCTCTGAGCTAACACGAACAGTATCTCCTACACTGATGTCCACCCAACGCTTTTTGACAAATTCTGACCCGACGAGAATCTCTGTATCTGACTGATTCAGTTCCCGGTCCTGTTGATGACGCTTGGTATCCTCAATCAGCTCTCGGATGGCAGAAACCAGTAGGACTACAGCCAGGGGGCCGATAGTTGTCCATCGGTTTGTCGGAGAGACGTTAGGAACCTGTTGTATAGCAGATGTAAACAGGAAGAATAAGTTTGCATATTTGGAGAATTGTTCTAGGAGAAATTTGGGGATGAAGGTAGCGAAGTTGTATTTTGCTGTTGAGACGTGATTATCTACAAATTTGTTGAGTGCATTAGTGGCTGTGTCATTCAATTGGATGGTTCGCGGCCCTAGAGTTGCCGGGTCTACGTCAGGTTTTCGGAAGAAAGATTTGAGAGACCTACGCGGTTTCGAGACAGGTTCTAACTCAATATCTTCCAGATCAGGTTGCACAGTCTTGGGTTGCGTCAAGGGTAAATCCATTTCGCTTTCATTGTTACTATATCCCACGGTATCGCGTACCTTGTCGACCATGGATCCGAATCGCGATCTTCTTTGGTAAGACCTTTCTTGATTTCTCTGTTGTGCCTGAGGTGCTTGCGAAGTTCCGACCGCAGCGTCGTATAAGAGTCTGTCATCGTCTGACTCCTCTTCGTAGTAGTTTGAAAAGGGGTTCGAAGCGCTTGCTATCGAGGGAAGAGATCTTCCATAGTCTGGGCGTAGTACCGTAGCGGATTGAGGGGAAAAAGGATCGTCTCCCAAGTCATCGTTTGTATACCCATACTTAGACATGGTGGTAGCCTTGATCGGTACCAGTCGAGACACGACCTGTGTCTAGTGGTCGCCGCACTTCTCCTCAAAGCGCCAAAGTATAGTACCAGACGACGATATATATCTATATGCAGCAGATTTGACTTACTTTCAACAGTCTCTGAGCAAGCAGGAAGCAGAAAGACAGGTGTCGATGTGTCTGTGATGATCCCAAAGTTTCGCGCAGCCAGAACGCCAGCCACTCACTTCATCCGAACCAACGAGCAATACGATAAGCACATGACAGATGAAACTCGCAATCCTTGAAACATTTATAACGTGCGACAATAGAGTCCTTGTGGTTCTTTTGCCGTGACTGGAAGACTTGCTCAAACGTTTCGCTTTCGTCATGGGTCAACGGCTTTTCTGATCGCGTCTTCGCGATAGAACACGGATCATGCTCGAGCAAGGGTGTCGCTTTGGCTTACGGCGTAGCTTTACCTAGAGAACTTCCATCGAATCTCAAGCTCAACGTAGAATGGAGGAAGAACAACGAGATGAAGATCCAGATCAGCAGTACTTGGACCAGCTCTATGCTTCACAGAAAGAAGCCACTTTGTTTGTCATTGACATATCGAAAACCATGTTGGCTGCTGATACAGATCCCGCCCAAAACACTGCAAAGCACGCACTGGAGTGCGCGTATCGTTTTCTTACGTACAAAATAATTGCAAATCCGCGTGACATGGTTGGAATACTCTTGTACGGAACACAAGCTACGCTGTGTCCGGATACTTACTCTGCTTGCCAAAACGTGCACTTATTAGTAGACCTGGATTGCCCGGATGCGCCTAGAATGAAGGATGTAAAGGAAGTGCTGGAGAACGAGGACAAATTCAAAGAGATCTGCACGCCCGCGCAAGTTCCTCCTACATTAACAAACATTCTCTTCCTCGCCAACGGTATGTTTAGTCAAAAGTGCCCAAGTTTCAGCTCCAAGCGCATCCTTCTCGTGACTGATGAAGATGACCCACATGGTACTGACAAGGGCGTTAGACAAGCTGCTGTGACCCGAGCTCGAGATCTAAACGACCTTGGAATTAGAATAGAGCCCATCTTCATTTCCACCAAGAGCAAACCTTTCAATAGCCGAAAGTTTTACGATGACATTATCTTCAAAGATGACGATGAAGTGAATGACGACTTGAATTTACTGCAAGAAGGTGAAAGACGTTTTCAGCACATGATGGATCGTGTCAAGGCAAAAGTTACACAGAAACGAGCCATTTTCAACATTCCGCTAGAAATTGGTCCCGGACTCTCGATCGGGATCAAGGGCTATGTCTTGTACAAGGAGCAGAAGATATCAAAGTCAGCCTATGTGTACAATCTGGGAGAGAAACCTCAGTTCGCCAAGTCGGAAACGACCAATGTTTGTGTGGATACATCGAAAACGCTTGAGACAGCAGAGATCAAAAAGGCATACAAGTTTGGTAATGAACGAGTTCCATTTGAGGAAGACGAGCTGAAAAAGATCAAATTCATTGGAAAACCCGTACTGCGGATCATCGGGACAAAGTCCTTTGATAAGCTGGAAATCTGGCACAGTATACGGCCGGCGTACTTCATTTATCCGCATGAGGCCACAGTGGTTGGAAGCACAAGAGTATTTGCATCTCTGCATGGCAGCTTGTTGAGGAAAAACAAATGGGCCCTGGGCTGGTTCATCCCACGAAGGAATGCGAATCCGACCATGGTCGCCATGGTAGCGTCGAAAGAGACGATTTCAGAGAGTTCTCAACTTCAGATTGTTCCGCCTGGTATATTCCTCATCACTTTACCATTTGCCGATGATATTCGAAAGAACCCCATGCTTGTTGTATCACGATCACCTGACGAGCTTACCGACAAGATGATGGATGTTGTTAGATGGCTTAAACTCGGCCCGTACGATCCTTCCAAATATCAGAATCCTGCTCTACAGTGGCACTGGCGAACTCTGCAGGCGTTGGCGTTGGAAGAAGACATGCCTGAGGACAAGAAGGATGGAACTTTACCAAAGTTCAAAGGTATTGAGAAGCGTGCGGGACAGTACATTCACGAGTGGCTGCAGTGTTTTGATAAAGTCAAAGAGGTGATGCTGCCACACGAACCAACTAAGAAACGTATGGGAGAGTCACAAACAGTTGCACGTTCAGCAAAAATGGTCAAGCTAGAGCCGGGAGTAACCACCATTGAGGATATCAAGCGGGCGATTGAGAGTGATCATTTAGACAAATTGACTTTGCCAGTTTTGAAAAAGGTTTTAAAGGACTATCCGGGACATTTCAAAGGCACACCAAAAGGCTTGCGGAAAGCTGATTATGTAGCATTCATCAAGGCACAATTGGAGTAACCATAAATGCACCTGTATCCCCGCAAAGTGTCTTCTCATGCCGTGCGTTGAATCAAGTGTACACCTGAATCCGTAGACACGATACCACTCATTTCACCTGGCTGTAGAGCATACGCCGCTTCCTCAAAAGCCTTTTGCATCTCCCCTTTTCCAAAAGCACCTAAATCGCCTCCCTTTCGAGCAGAACTACAATCTGATTCCGTGATTGCCAAAGCATCAAGTCTTGCTTCTCCTGCTCTGATGCGGGCTTCATGAGCACGCAAGATTTCTATTGCTTCCTCTTTCGTGCGTGTGATGGTTGGATCTTTCCAACTCGATGGGCGACGACTGTCTTTATGTTTAATCAATAAATGAGACGCCCTGATTTTTCCAGCAGCAGCACTACTACTGCTCGTGTGTGGTGCCGTGTCTGTGCCGTGGTGTGCAGCCATATAGAGTGCTAATTTATCAGAGTCCGTGCCGTGCGGTGGTTCCCATCGTGAGTCGGAAGTCGTTGCATTGAAGTAGTATGGCAAGTTGCGGGACTTGGAGTGTCGTATTTCCCAACCAGACGGTAATCCAGACTCCATAATGCGCGGGTAGAGAGAGAGAGAAAGAGAGTTCAAAAGGATGAGGGTTTGTTATGGTTGAAACGGCAATGAGAGCGTCTTTCATTCAAACAGAAGTGCGACCCCACACTTGCAGATTCGGGTACGTCAGAGCCAAGCTTTTGTTTGCTCAACAAACATGAAATTTCATTGCAGATCGTGAAGTGACCATAGGAAGTTACAAGAATATGACATATCTATGATGAGGATATCCACATCATCATATCGAGACAAGAAATGATGCGCAACAATATATATTACTGTGGCAAAAAAGCAATACGCATATCATCATGAATCAAACGAGTTTCTGCCACGTCCTTCCTCAAACGCCTGAACGACTTCGACAATACATGAAAAGCCATTGGCAAGAGATGGAGTGTGGCCAACCTCTCCACAGAATTCAGTCACTTCCGGCACGCCATCGCCATCGTCCTCAGGCATGACAAGCGCAATGGAAATGTCACGTTGTGCTCGATTGAGTCCACCATAAGTGTCTCCGGTCGCCACGTAGAAACACTCGAGTTTATCGCGAGCCATACACCATAATGCATGCCAAGTTGATCTCCACCTAAACGTAGAGCGATCGAGAGCGGTCGCGGAAAAGGCTAAAATGTTATGCCACGGCACCATATCCACGTTTCGGCGTCCTTCCCTGTATTGAACACCCCACATGAATAGCTGACTGATGGGTCCACCTTGTGGGCACGTAAAATGATATGCCACGAGCAAGTCATTCGAAATCACATCAGGCTCTCCGTGGGGTCGACGAGGCGAAATGTTACGCACAACTGGCTGCTCCTGTCTATACTTGCTAGAGAGTGCTTCGATTATTGCAGAACGGGGAGTCGATGCATCGAGTCCAGTCAAGTCAAAATTGCGATGGTATTCGTCGCTGTTCTCGGAAAGAAAGGCTGATCCTGGATTTCTCAAGCATTTTAGTGAGGGTGTGCCATAGTATGGTCCCAGCTTGGACCGTGGCTTGGTCGGTCGGAGTTGACCATGATATGATTTTGGTCTGGCTGATTTCGCATCAGTACTCGAATCCATTGCGTGATCTTCAGGAATGCTAGCTAGAAAACTACAGACACTCCCGAAAACTAGTGTCCAAACGATGGCTGATTGAATAGTCACCTTCATTTCACAGCGAGATTTCCATCAGCACCAATGAATCTTTTGCTAAAACCGGGTGGTGCATCAGCGCGCGGAGGATTTATTCGTGTCGTGTAATGGACGGCAAGAGCCATGCCATCAGGAGAATGCGGAGCAAGCGAAAGAAGTAACTTGCGGCGAGGTTTCATTTAGAAGAATTGGCCTCTCTTATTTAACCAGTCAGACTACTGTTCCAGGAGATGGTCTTTTGTGTTTCCAGCTTATATTCCGCCAAACTGCCGATTTAACAACGAATGATTTGCATGACGTTGGAATAATTATAGAATTATGTAGAATATCCAACTTGTGGCGCTGCAAAGAATCCAAGGTCAGGATATAGATTGTAGCAGAATCATAATGCGACGAGCTAGGACCAGAGAGAAATAGTGTTTACTTCTTTATTTCATGTTTTGCTGTTGAGACTGATGCGTGACACGCGAGAGCAATCAAGGCTTGCCTATCGGTCCTTCTCGAAAGACTTGAACGTTCTCGATGATGCATGACGTCCCAGTATTCATGGTCATTCCGCGACCGATTTCATCACAGAATTCATATACCGTAGGATTGCGAAACCTTTCAGGATTTGGCATTACAAAGAAAATAGAGATGGTACGCAGTGCTCGGTTGAGGGACCCTAAAGTATGCCCTGTAGCAAGATACCAGCAGTCCAGCTTGTCGTGTGCCACACACCAGGTAGAATCCCATGAAGATTTCCATCTTCCTGATCTACGCAAAGAGGTACCGGAAAATGAAAGAATGTTGTGCCATGGGATCATAGTCACTGTACTTGAGCCATCGAGATATATCACACCCCACAGGAATACTTGGCTCATCGATCCACCTTGAGGACAGCGGAAGTTATATATAGCAAGCATATGATTATTGGCATTACCGAATTCAAGAGGTTGTCGAGGGAGGATCGACTTATCTGGCACGAACTTGACTTGAGATTCATGTCCTTTGCTTGTTTCATTGTGTAGGATGTCGAAGACTGTATTGGCAAGGTCTTTGACATGGACACTGGAAAAGTATTCAATAATCGCATCCGCTTCAGCCGTGTGACCAGAATTTCTTCCGCACTTCGAGGAAGCCTTGTGAGATTCACCAGATGCCTGCGAAATAGAAGTTTCAGCTGTTTGCATGACGTTGTCAAGGAGAACGGCTTGTTTTTCGCCGGAAGGGGTATCATTTAGTAACACACTACCAGTGACGAGGATAGAGATGACCAACACAGCCGCGAAGTAAGTAGAGAAGATTCTCATGTTGTCTGAGTACAGGAGAATCGTCCAACAGAACAGTATAAAGGGGTGTCAGATGCTGTACTCTTGGTCATGTCAGGGTCCTCTATCGAGTAATGGCATAAAGTAGGATCAATCTGGCCCAAGGCTGTCAAAATGATCTTCAGGAGATACGTGCCACGCGGTTCGACACGGCGATTGCCAAACCAATTATTCGTAGGAGTGGCACCCCTGGAGGACCTGTGATTCCTGGTGTTGCGCGAGTGAGCAAGGATTGTTGTCACTGTACTTGGAGTCTCGCCTTGATCACTGAATAGCTCCTCCATATCGTAAATAACAGATCGTAGTGTTACTGCACCACCAGAAACTTTGTAGAAAACAAATCATGATTTGAAAAAGAATTCATTATTTCATGCTCAGTGACCATAGATATTGCAACTGGTAATACAGGGATGCGTAGAACTCCCATTCTCTGTGTCACCAGACAACTGGAATGCCCGGCTCTTCCCATCTTCGTATCAAGAGAAAGCACTGGAAGATTGGCTCGACACTGTTCTGCAGTGGGTCGTTCTTGCAGTTTTCCACAGTTTCTGGCGCATTTTTTGCAAGATTATCTACACGACAATGAGATTTGCAAGCAATACACCATGGTTGCCGGTGCTCAAGGACGTTTGCACTTGGTGCCTGTTGAGCAGCGTAAGCTTGAGTGTGCGCTTATTGCGAAAACACAAACACGTGCCACAGAAGGATGGTTCTACAACGGCAAGTTTCAGGACAAGAACATGTACAATGCATCTCTTGGTCTGTGCTTACTAGATCACACATAACAATATGACAACTGCGCACAGGCCTACGTTCGATCCAGCAAGGGGCCAGGGTAACTCTGCAGCGCCGACAAGACAGTACTCCTCGAGAAGTCTACCCGCGCATAAAAAGTTAAAGTACAGACAACCCGGGCAAGGAGGAGAAGCAAAGCTTAGCGCCTCGAGTAACGACTTCAAAGATGAATTGCTTGCCGCCGAGCGTGCGCATCGCGAAAAGAATGGTCTACAGGACAAAGCGGTGGCTACAGAAGAGCCTCAGAAATTGATAGAACCAGGGGTGAGCGCGGACGCTGTAGAAGAAGTAAGGCGTCAACAAATCATAGCGGAGACGAAGGAGATTGACGCGGATGATTCGGGAGACGATGACGACGATCATGGAGAGAGCTCTGACGAAGAGGACTCGGATGACGAGGATGAGACGATGAACTTGATGAGAGAATTGGAGAAGATCAAGGCTGAGCGGGCGGCGGAGAAGGCGAGGAAAGAAGCCGATTTGGCAGCTGAAGAACAGGCGAGGCGTGAAGAAGAGATTGCGTTCGGCAATCCCCTCATGAACGATGCCACATCAGATTTCAGTCTCAAGCGGCGCTGGGACGAAGACGTCGTGTTCAGAGTGAAAGAGAAGGATACGTCTGGCAAGAAGGACTTTGTCAATGACCTGCTACGGTCAGACTTTCACCGATCATTCATGAAGAAGTACGTGCGATGAGTACGTCACATGGCGGCGTTTGTGATTGGAATGTAAACAAAAAGCAAAATTTCACGAATTGCGTTGCACTTGAAAAACTCAACGCTCTTCTTCTTCTTGTCTCTCTCTCATTTCATCCATCCATTCACTCATTCTCCCTCGTCTCTTGAGCCGGTCTCAAGCAGAATTCCTCCCCCTTCATCAGCATCAGTCATGTTCACTCCTCAGAAATCACAACCTTCCTTCTCTACCAATAGTCCTCTGACTCCACGCAACCTCAATATTTCACAGCAAGCTCGCAGGCCGAGCCCAAAGTCAAATCTGAGGAGGATCTCCCCATACAAGCTCGACCGAATCACCTCAGACTGGACTTTGACGGGTACGGGCAGTCCGAAGAGGACAAAAAAGACCTTGAGAGTAGCCGGTGATCGGTTCATTGCACGGACGAATTCAGGCACTGCCACCCTCAAGATCAACGAAGATCGACCAAAAACCTCTGGAGGAACAGCGTCGTCTTCCTTTCAAGATCTCCAATACTCTTCTCAGGTTGCTGAAGCATGTGGTATTGCACTCGGCCAAAGGATTTTGGCATTCAAACCTGAAGCCCCAGAAGCTAGAGGTTCAGTAATGCTTACTTCACAATACAACCGACCTCTCGTGCCCGTCAACACAAAAAAGGTCAAGAGACGTGTAGCGACAGTGCCGGAACGTGTTCTTGATGCGCCAGGCCTCGTGGACGATTACTATTTGAACTTGCTTGACTGGTCTAGCTCAAACTGTGTCGCCATCGCGCTCGAGCGCAACGTCTACGTCTGGAACGCAGAGTCAGGGTCCGTCAGCTCGCTACTCGAATGCGAAGAGTCCAACTACATTTCCTCCATCAAATGGGCCCCAGATGGAACGCATCTAGCAGTCGGCCTCTCTGATGGTAAAATGTCCATTTATGACTCGGAGACTGGATCCAAGATGCGTTCTCTGCTCGGTCACGAAGCGCGTTGCTCTTCCTTGTCCTGGTCGCAGCATCTCCTCACGTCTGGCGCCCGTAATGGTGCCATCCACAACTCTGATGTCCGCATCCAAAAGCACCATGTTTCATCCTTTGAGAATCACGTCAGTGAAGTCTGCGGTCTCGCTTGGCGAGCAGATGGACAACAACTCGCTTCTGGTGGCAACGACAACATGGTCAACATTTGGGATGCTCGTTCATCCGTCCCAAAATTCACCAAGACCAACCACACAGCAGCAGTCAAAGCACTCGCTTGGTGTCCATGGAACACGTCTCTCTTGGCCACGGGAGGCGGATCGTCTGATCGCAACATTCACTTCTTCTCCTCGACGTCTGGCGCGCGTCTTTCAAGCATGCAATGCACGTCTCAGGTGACTTCTCTTACGTGGTCGCCTACACACCGGGAAATTGTCTCTACTCATGGTTTCCCAGACAACCAAATCACGGTACACTCTTATGCACAAAACACGCTGTCCAAAATCATTGATATCCCTGCTCACGACTCTCGAGTCCTGCATGCCGCCTTGTCGCCAGATGGCACGACGCTCGCCACTACATCGTCCGATGAGAACCTCAAGTTTTGGAAGGTCTTTGAGGCCAAGAAACGCTCCGTCGAGGCTGAACGTGGTGCCAAAACGATGGAAGGCATGGGCATGACGATTCGATGATGATGATGAAGTTGTATTGATAATTTCCCTTGTGGCACGATAAAAAGAGTAGTAGCGACTGGCATTCAAAAGAAAAAAAGACTAGCAATAATAATGATATGAATGACTTGATGAGTAGAGAGAAACATACTTTTACTTACCCAACCAAATCTCAAAAAAGTGGCGTGACGCCTCGATTCTTGTTTTTGTCCTTTTTAACCTTCCTTCTCTTCCCTCCTGCTGCCAGTCTACGCATCATGCCTGCTCAGAAAGGCACTGGTCTGGATACCATCAGGGTAAACCCTCCATATCTCCCATCCACCCGTTTCTCGGTTGTGACTGACTCACAATTCAGGACGGCATTGTGATTCCCTCTGGTCTCGTCTTGTTGGGCACATTGATTGTTCGCCCTGCATGGATAGGTTACGCCGTGCTCCTCGTTACCGGTCTCGTCGTGGCCAAGTTTTATCGCGGACGAACCGTCGCCATACTCAAACAAGACGCGTACCAGTCCTTTGAACTCGTGGAAAAGACGCCCGTTTGTCCCAACACGGCACTCTATCGCTTCGCCTTGCCTACGAAACACAGTATTTTGGGTCTCCCCATTGGTCAACACATCACTGTGGCATGTACCGTGGACGGCAAGGAAGTCGCGCGATCCTATACGCCTTCTTCCTCCGATGACGATAAGGGATATTTCGACTTGATTGTAAAGTCCTACCCTACAGGTCTAGTCTCGAAATATTTCGGACAATTGCAGATTCACCAGACCATCAAAGTAAAAGGCCCAAAAGGACAGATGCAATACGTCCCCGGTCTCGTGCGTGCGTTTGGCATGATTGCAGGTGGAACGGGCATCACACCCTTGCTGCAAATCATTCGTGCCGTGCTGCGCAACCCGCACGATTCGACCAAAATGAGTCTTCTTTATGCCAACGTCAATGAGGAGGACATTATTTTGCGTGAAGAGTTGGATGCCCTTGCCGCGAAGTATAGCGACCGATTCAGTATTTACCACGTCTTGAACAATCCCCCGCCAGGATGGACCGGTGGACAGGGATTCATTACGACAGACATCATCAAGGCACATTGTCCCGCCCCAGCACAAGACATCAAGATTCTCATGTGTGGACCGCCTCCCATGATTTCCGCCATGAAAAAGGCCACTGAAAGTCTGGGCTATGAAAAGGCTCGCGCAGTGTCTAAATTGCAAGACCAAGTATTTAGTTTCTGAACGATAGTGTGTCTATGCTTCTTTTTCACATGTACGCTCAAGTCAGAAAAGATGCTCACGGCGGCGTGACATTGACGCCTAAACTTTGTGCAAAAGCTTGGACTTGTGCAACGGCAGACTCAACTACTTGCGGCATCCGCAGTAATTGGCCGTCCTGATTGAATGACCTTTGCTCAAAGACAGTCTTAACAACAAGCTCCCTTTCATACCGCTGCAACATGGCATCTCGCGCGCGCGCGTCTTGATCATTCACTACGGCGAGACTCTTGAGCATGCCAATGACCCACCCTGCAAGCATGCCCACTTTTTGTGTCGTTGCATAATTCTCATCAAAGCCAATTTGCGTCGCCACCAACTTTGCAGCACTGATGCCGTCGCGATACCCTGCTTTTTCATGAACGTCCCTCAACCTCACTCGATCCTGGCCCATGACGTCCTCTGACTCGCCGCCCCATGGGTCGTCGTCCTCCTCATTTGCCGAGGACATGGAAGACGGCGGTGTCTCCTTATCTGCTACTTTTGACGAAATTGAAGGAGACGGTGAAAGTGCTGCTGCTGCTGCTGCTGCTGCGTCAGATACATCTTGACCTGTGCTCGTGCCATCTACCTGCGTGTCAGGCACAAGATGATGCGTGCTCGTGCCATCAGGCATAGTTTCAACTTGCGGAACCTTCACTATACTTTCTCGTCTTTCCGTTTTCGGCAGTCGCCTTGATTTCGATACCCTCGCTTTGCCGTGATTCGGCGTCCATCCTCCAAGAGACTCATTGGCGTAAAAATCCATCGGGTATTCTTCCTTCCACTCAATTGTGTCGAGCGCAACAGATAGTTCATAGGGCGATAAGAGGGGAGCATCAAAGGCGTAGCCCCAATCGATCGAAAGCCTCGGACACGCAATCTGAACCCATGCCTGAATGTCTGACAATTGTGCCAACTTTGCAGGAAAAATCTCAGAGAGCAAGAGGATCGTATATGATTTACCTGCAGCTTTCAGCTGTCGCTCCAGATTTTCCAATACTTTGGGCGACCCTTGCCGACCTAGTGTCCCGAGAATCAGTCCATAATTCGTTGCTGCTCGTGCCTTGCTGATGGCATCCTGTCGCAGCGTCTTCATCTCGACATGTTCATAACGCTCCAAGGTGAATTTCTTTGAGTACGGATCGTAGCGGTACGCATCCACCGTTGGATTTGCAATCATGATGGATTCTAAATGAAACCTGCCGTCGCCTACATAGACGATGGCGTCCGTCCCAGCGACTAGTTTCGGAGCCGTACATCCCAGGATCTCTCCCGGAGATAGTGGTTTGGCCTGCGGTACTGTGATGCGATAGGAAACTGCTTGACTCGCATCTTCCAAGTCTGGCCTGATGCTCTGAATACTTGCTACAAATTGAATCGTGCCAACCATGGCTAAATGTGAACCACCTGGCATGTGTCGACGCAGTGTATTGACGAGATGCTTAATGTCGATTCCAATGTCGACAAAGACATAGAGTGCTTTGATGGTGGTAATATCTACGGGAACAAGACACGAATGGCCATAATGCACGAGAAAGTCGCAGCCCAGCGCGCGCGCAGTATAGTCATCCACGCAACATGCGCCATAGGTGACGTCTCCCATCACGAGTGTTTCGACCTGACAGAACCGTTCCAAGATATCTGAAATGGTGCATGCAAACATGAGCAGACCTTCAGGCATTTGTAGAGCGACATGGGTAGACTTGTTTTTGCGAATATGCCAGACCGTTTTATGAATCTCAAAGTTGTAATTCGCAGGCAACAATGCAATCGCTGCATTCAGTTCTTCATCATTAAGTATGTCATTAGGAATCTGATTCACGAGTCGGCCAGCAAGACTTTCAGGAGCATCTTTTCGGACAAGCACACCGTCTTCGATTTCGCTATGCGTAGGTGCCTCCGTCCGGCGCTTCCCTACGAACCGTCGTCTCGGAGGTTTGACCTCTTTGACTGGCGGCATCGAGTCTGCCATGGTCGAATGCAACGAATTACACACAAAAAATACAAAAAACTTGAACAAACTTTTTTCTGGTGGCAAACAAGTGGGGCATCTATCTGGATACATAGGTATGATTATTTGCTACGCTTGCTCGGACTGTAAGCATACATCAGCCTTCTTAGATGCCATACAGTCGGAATTCCTGGCGAATGCCATAATTTGCCTTCTTCATATACACACTCTCCTTCAGGCATCAATTGACAAAGTGCCTTGTAACGCTTGATTTCCAGATCCTCCTCGTCAGGCTTGTTCGTATCCACAAGAGTATTGGCTAATCGTGCTTTCTTTGGCAGGCTGATATAAACCCTTGCAAATGTCAGATCAATAGATTCTTCATCGTTGTCATCGGCTTCATGTAATTCATTAAACTCTTCCGCTTGTCTCAGGTGATGCTCTACCGTTGCCTTCAATTGTGTAGGAAACACTCTTAGTGCAATTCTGCGCTGGGCGTAACCATCAACCCACGCTTGCAAGATTGTTATTGCTTCGTCCATGTTTGGCGTCCTGTGTGGATGTCCTTTGGCGCGATAAAGCATCGTGTTGACTGTTTGAAACTGATACGTCAAGCAGCGGCGTGAAACGAGTGCGATCGTCTTGTGTGCCTTGGCAGCATCCTTGAATCCAGTGCCGTGCAGGGTCGTTCGTGGATTGTCGTCCGTATACAAGTGAGATGCCTTTGGATCTTTGACCTTTCTCTGCGTCACGGAAGACACAAGCTTTTGTCTTTTTCGTCCTCTCGCGTCCTTGTACTCGTCATCGATACAATCAGGCGCAGTACGAGTGGATGCAGAGCTCATAGCTTTGCTGCCTGTGCAGTATTTGAGCGCGTATGACTGACAAGGTCGGATCAAATACGTTCTGTACTGCAGTCATGTGAGATGTCCAAGTGAGGTCATGGCCCGATCATGTATAGAGTCAAGGAATGTACAGAGTAACAAGATCAAAGTGCATGAAGTAGACACTTCAAGCGGAGATGGAAAGCGTTCGTCGATTTTCGGCTCTGATGACACAGATTGAATTCAAACACGCAAATACACTTATTTACACACACTGCTTCATGCCCAATTAAAATTATTTGGATACTAGACATACGGTACATAGAGTGTCTGCAATGGAGACTACTTGATCAACTATAAGAAACAGGCAAACTCCATCAATTCGATATCGCATATTGATACTTCATACCGCCAGCGGTCAATGCATCCTTATAACTCTTCATTGCCGCAACCTTTGATCGCCATGCAAAGATTTTGGGATGGGACGTGGCCGTCAATCCACCACGTTCAGCAATCTCCATGGGAAAAGACATGATGATATCCGCCAACGTGAATTTATCTCCTGCAAACCATGTAGTCTTGGTCAATGCACTCTCAATGTAATCGAAATTCTTCTTAATATCGGGATCTAACATCATTAGTATCTTTGCCGTGCCGACGTGCAAATGTTAGAGACTCACCCATGTACTGCTTGTCCAGGGCTTTGGAAATGCCATCAAACACCGGTCTTACGAAGAAAGGCACTTGCGAGCGTGCCTGGAGAAAGACTTGTTTCAGAACCAACGTACCCATCATAGATCCCTCAGCAAAGTGCATCCAAAAGGTATACGCACGACGCTCTGCATCAAGTTGACTGTCGCTTGTCGGCTGGTACTTTTTAGCAGTGTCATACTTGCTCGCGATGTATTCCAAGATAGCAGCAGATTCGGAAACAACAATATCACCGTCAGTGATAACAGGAGACTTGCCCAGTGGTGAAATCTTGAGGAGTTCTTGTGGTGCGCGACCCTGAACTCGCATGTACTGCTTAATCTCATACGGCACACTAAGTTCCTCCAAGAACCAGATGATGCGCTGAGAACGAGAGTCCTGCAAGTGATGAACGATGATCTTGGATGTAGACATGATTCGTGAAGCACTACGCTGCCAAAGAATATGTAGGACAACGTATGATTGTGAAGATGTGATTTAAAAGAGCCATGGTGCAACGTGCACAAGAATAGCGACAGATCGGGAGTTCCTCGGCGAGGTGTATCACATGTCGAAAATTTTAAACATTTGGTAAAGACATTGCTCACGGTGAAAAGCATTTGCGTATTATATATGCATGTCAAATGCTCCTTTTGTTACTTTTAAGACAGCTATTCATCACCAGGCATGGGTATCGCCTCAGCTTCCGCATCCTCCGTATCAGACTGGTGCTTGTCCGGCACTTGACGCAACTCATCATCATCAGCGGCAGCAGCAGCAGCCTCTATGGGCTCTGTGACACTTTCCGTGCCGTCCGTGGCTCCTTTGGGCAACAGATTCAATCGTGGTCGACCTTGAGATACTTCCGTGGACGGCTCAACAGCTGCAGCATTCTCTCCTCCCTCTCCATTGTCAGCCTCAAGGGCTGCAAAAGGATTCGATGGCATCTGCGCCGTCTTGGAATCCTCACGAGACAGGGCGGATTGTGATGGATTCCTGGAAACCATGTTGCTGTTTGTGCGAGTTGCCTGGGAAAGATTGCCGCCAGGCCCAAATGTACTCTGTTGACTTGCAGTCCTCTTGTCTCCAAATTTGCCAAACTTGGTCAAGTCGCCAGCCCGTGTATCTCGTGCCGCGGAAGCTTTGAGTGTCGACCAACCGTCAGCGCCAGTTGTGAGCGTTGGACCATGTGACTCTTGTCGGCGTGACATGTTTCGTGCATCACCACGACCAAAGTCTGGACGTTGACCGCCACCACCACCGCCACCCATACCGCCTCGATGAGATGGACCGCGCTGAGCTTCCTTTAGCGCAGCAGCCTGTGCAGCCTCATCGTGAATCTGCTGGATAGTCTTTGGCCCTTTGTCCGTTTTGCTTCCGACCCAGCCTGCACGTCGTAAATCAAGTACGTCCAAGACCATAAACTTGATTCGGGATGAAAGTGAGTCGCAATTGGTAAGCTGAGACATACGGCCCATGTATATGTTCATGACGCCGCGACCACGATCCGTCGAGTCCATCGCCGAACCAACAGTTTCGACCAGTTTCGAAAGCGATTCAACCTCTTCTTCTGCAGGATCGATTACATTGGCAAGTAGTTTCGTTATGCACTCTTGCATGATCTTCTCATTGAGCATGTGTAACAAGAAGAGCTCACCAACAAAGCGAACTAGTCCAAGACCACGCCTTTTGGCAGCTGCAGCGATATAGTATTCGTCTGAAAGCATAGCAGCCTCTTCCGATTGAGGTTCTCCATCCGGTTTTGGAGGAAGATCAGTCTTCCAACCTCGTTCAAAGTCCTCCTGACACCTGCTCAGCAGGTACTTTCTGAAAAGAGTTCCTCCAACGACTTGCTGACCATGTTTGTCCATAATACCCTCGTCTTTGACTTGATCCGATGTGCATTCCATCATCTTCCTGCAGAACCTAGCATACATGTTCGAAAAGTGCGCTTCATCTGTCGCCTTCTCGAAAGTCAATGCGATGACCTGTCGCAGTGTTCTACCATCAACTTCATCCTTGGATTGCGAAGCAATTTCGAGAATCTGGTCCGTAATACGATCAAAGTTATCCAAGGTCAACTTATTGAGGAGACCCTTAACCTTTCTCTGAACCATATCAGGCGCCATGGCAGTACTATCACCTCCAGGAAGTGGCTCGGTCTCCGCAGCCCGTTTTGGTGCCCATCTGTTACCAGAATTTGCCAAAGGCTTGACATCTTCCGGAGCGATAGTTGGAGCGCCAACCTGGGGCTTTTCCGGTCTATTGCTTGTGATTCGTCCTCCCTTGCCGCCCTTCTTAGATTCCGTTCTAGCAGTACCCGGTATTGAGTCCTTGCGAGATACTGAAGGTTTGAAATTCGAGCCACGCTCAAAGGATGATCCTCCAGAAAGAGCTGTAGCAGGGTCGATACCAGCTGCTCGCATCTTCTCTGCTTGTTGGAATCGCTCGTCTGACGACTTCAGCGGTTTCGGATTGAACGATGGCAAAGTCGAGAATGGGCTCGCATTAGCCCTATTTGAGGTAGACCTGCCACCCATACCCTTGCTTGATTTTGAATCAGCATCTCGCATGGCGCTCTTGATCACATCATCCCAGTCGTGAGTCGGCTTGTCCACAAAGACCTTCTGAAACTGGAGCAGGAAGTCCTTGTCGTACCTATATTTGCCATCCTTCGCATTTTTGTTGAGCTCTCTCATGGGAGCATTGGTGCCACTTGGATAACTTACAGCGTTCAGATCAGCAATCTTCTTGGAAGCCTTGAGAGCGATGGTCATTGCAGACACGGTCGCTTTCTCCGGGACATCGGCAACTGGAGTACTTGACGAAGACTTTGTCTTCTTGACCGAAGTAGCTGAATGCGCATCCTCGGTATTATCGGCAGATTCATCCGCCACGTCGGTCGAGTCTTTGACAGCTTTCGTCTGAATGATATCCTCAATTTGTCCGGCTTGACTGACTTCCGGAATTGTATTCAGAGTATTGTCATCATTGGTGGAATCCTTTTCTGCTACGCGAGCAGACTCAGCCTCAGCCTCTTCCTGTGCAACTTTTTCTTTCCGAGAAGTTTCCTCTTTCTCAGCTGCCGCTGCCTCTGCTTTCAAATCTTCTGCCTCCCTAGCAGCTTTCTCTTCCGCCTCTTGCTTGGCCTTTTGCTCTTTCTCTTCTGCGATTCGTGCCTCTTCGTCTGCCGCTGCTTTCGCCTTCTCTTCTTCGATCCTGGCGGCCTCAGCAGCAAGTTTTGCCTTTTCTTCGGCTTCTTTTGCCTCCTTCGCAGCTTCGGCTCTTTCTGCTTCTGCTTCCTTGTCAGCGGCGGCCTTCTCTTCTTGTGCCTTTTTGTCGGCTTGATCCTGTTCGGCAGCCTTTGTAGCAGCAATTTTATCAAGGATGGCCTGTCTCGTAGCGTTTTGCTTAGCTTTTCGTTGTTCAGCCGTCTCTGCATTAGCAGGTGAGGCTGACGCAACTGGTCTTGCAGGTCCGGCTGAGAGTGGCCGCTCGATTGTTGATGGAGATGGGCTGGCAACGACCTCTCGCTTCACCTCCGCAGAAGGTGTTGCTACTGTCTTGGGAAGTACAACTTCATTCTTTGAATTGGGATCCACAATTCTGATTGCAGAACTGCCCTTCTTCCTCGGAGTTGTGAATGCTGGCGCAGTAGTAGAGGGTATAGGAGTGCTGTTGTTTTGCGTGCCCTGATTCATTCCCGAGGCAGGTCGTTCAGATGCAGTGGATCCTGAACGTGACATAGTACTGGCTGCTGGAGCTTGGAGATTAGGGTTCTGATATTGATGTGGCTGATTGTAGTTTATAGGTCCTCTCGGGGTCTGTGGATTGAGATAGCTCTGGTTCATATGCTGATTATGAAAGTTCTGACCTTGATAGCCATACTGTGGTTGATAACCCGGATAACCCTGGTACATTTGTGGAGGAGCCATATAGTTATTGTAAGGTGCCATGACGTGTTGCGGTTGTGGACTATTCATAGGACTTTGATTCGAGTTTCTAGGAGTCTGAACGTTACGAGATCCACCTCTGCTCTGAAACTGATTAGCACCACCTCCTCTGCCTCTAAAGTTTGGCATTGCTGGGGAATACTGTCCGAAAGGGGCTGCCTGAGGATATGGCATTTGACCTTGCGGGATCGGTGACATTGTTGCAGGTCTGAATTCGGAAGCATTAGAATTTGTCCTCGAGTGTGTCGTCAAATTCTGCACAATTAGCTCACGAAAGGTTGATGGCATGACACAGTAACTCACCGGCTCTGCGGCAGCATTGGCCGCAGGTACTGACCCAAATTGGGGAACATCTTTTATGCGAATAGTCGAGGGAGGAGCAGTGCCACCGCTAGCAGCAGATGGGATTTTTGGCACAGTAGGGGACGACTGAGCAGGAGTATTTGCCTCATTTGCAAAGTTCCCAAACTGGACGGTATTTGTGGTGTTCACGGTCGCAGGCGCAGCTCGGGGAGGCATATGTACACCAGAACCCTTGCTTGCCCATGCAGGTTGCGCAGTAGCGGCAACTGCTGCGCTGGATTTGTCTGACGTTGGTTGGCTCACCTCAGCTCGCTCAGATTGTTCAGTCTTGTCGACAGTCTTGGTAGTCACATCATCGGTCTTGTCGGTCGTTGCTGAAGGGAGTTTACCATTGAGTTGTGGGCTCACGGCAGTCGGCGTTGAGGCAGTGGAAGACCCCTGAGCAGCTCTAGCGTAGCTGAAAACAGGCTTTGAAGATTTCACATCATTTTTTGAATTGCTCATCGGCGACTTAGATCGAGCGATAAGAGGCCTCTCGTGTGTTCGAGCGCCCGATGAAGAGACCGGGAGATTTCGGTCTTCTCTGGTCTAGCTTTGGGGGAACGACCAAATGATGCTGGTCCGATCTGGTTCAAGAGAATGGTGATGGCGAGAAAAAGTCCAAATTTTGCGGTGGAGGGTTTCCGGGTACGAACGACACACACAGCTTAGGGGAACCAAAAATTCGCGGCCCGTGGAAATGGCACATTCAACCACCACAAATATGATCAGTCCTCTATAGGAATATATGGAAGATGGATCCTTGCAGCAGATTGCCAAACGCTTCTTTGGTAAAGTCCACACGGAAATGCTACAAAAATGGATATTCTAGACGCGCTTCTCACTGTCTGTCCTTAGCTCATCGACTTCAGACCCGGAAATCTTTTGTTGAAGATAAAGCATGGCGATGGTTGCTATGCAACTGACGAGAAAGACACTATCGAACCAGGTGTCGAACCGCGATTGGTCCAGACTGGCTCCTAAATTATAGCGAATGTTTCTGCCAAATTCAGAAGGCAAATTTCGGCACAGCACTATTGCTGTGGCTACATTATACAGACCAATCAGCTGAGCGAAGACGAGTGTCATGGAGTGCTGATTGATTAGTCGTGGTAGGATCTTCGACATCCGTGCAAGCACCAGAAGACACGCTCTGAAAGATCCCAGCATGACGACACCGCTGAGCATGAACCCAATGGAGGTTGCCCAACTCGCTTGATTTATGTTCTCATCATAGTGCGCCGCGACGATTGTTAACAATTGTGAGACTGGGTCTAGACTCTCGGACTTCCATGGCGTTAGATTCCATGCAGTATTACAGATCCTGTAGAGGCAATAGATGGAGAAGAAAATGTCAAAAGTCTTGAACAGAATGCCGATTGTGGTTTTACTTCTGTTCTGCTCTTCCACAGCGGCTTGTGCCGCGGTAAGATCTGCCAAGTAGGAGTTATGAGCATCCTGGACGGCGGACAAGTCCTGTTGTGCCATCTCTACTTCGTAAGAAGAGGAAGGTACTAGCAGTCGCGCAAAGAGCCCTTCATTCTCTGCCGTCCTTGCTTCCAGTTTCTGTATCTGCCTAATTTTAACCTCGCTCTGTGCTGCGGAAGTCTCTATGATCTGCTTGATCCGTACTACTTCAAAATCACTCACGAAACGCTTACGTGATATCACATTCCACAGCGCAGAAACGGCTCCGAAGCCAGAGACAAGCGCCATGGCGGACACGCCCATGAAACATACACGCAGCATGCACGCAGTGAAGAACGTCTGTGTAATCGTATCGTCCTGTGGCATGATACGCCCGGCCAGGTAGAACACATAGAGCTGTGCGCCAAAAGTCAGAAGCGAAAAGAAGATTCTGTGCCGATTCGTGATACCATGGCCTTCGCCAAAGTACGTCAGGTCGAGCATGAGTGGTAAAATTACCACCATCAAGACAAGAAGAGCAGCCAGGGAGGTATGCCAAGCGATTGCTCGGACAGCTGGGATCCATTGACCGAATTCGGCCCATATGAGGTAGAAGACGAAGGATGACAACCCAGAGGTCACAGCAAAAGCGACTTTGATCTTCTTGGCTGTCAATTCGGGTTCAGTGATGAATATGGAAAGCACATAACGATAAGACAGTCCGACGAGAGATGTAGCAAGCAAAATCACCGAAATTGCTTGCGTCAAAGTCTGCCAATCGCGAAGCATTCTTTCGTGCTGAGCTATAGGGCCAGTTGTCGTGCGTAGAGAGATGTGGAATAAATAATCTTATAGCACTACTGGATTGAGAATCTCCATTGCGCTGGCGCAAAGGAGACTGGCCATAAGAGCGATGGTGTAAGCGATTAGCCCTCGCGTTCGGGGTCAAAGTAGCTGCAGCTGCTGCACCACAAAGAGATAACGCGATGCTCGTAATCCGGAATTATCTAAAGTGCACATCGTCACGTGATTTTCATACTTTAAATTGCGGCCACTGCGCCTCTTCCATTCATTCATGCTCAGCAGCAGCCAGCAGAGCAAATTGTGTTTTCTCCCCCTTCTCCACCACATCCCTACTGACCAAGGTTCCTCCCGCCTGCCGTTCATCCTCCAGTCGGTCAAAGCGTCGTGAGCAGACGTCGACTCGCTCTATACCGCAGCATATTTACAAACAATTCACTTGATTCTCTCCTCACACGGCCAAGATTCCAATGTCCATATCCTTTGCGGTCCCACCAAGAATAGTACGTGCAAGCTCTCCGCAGAGTTCCGCGCCTGATCCTTCCCATTTGACCAGCGCTCTTTCGGGTTCTGCAAATTCCGCTGGTTCAATCAAGCGCGGTAGACATGACTCTCATTCTTCCATTCGATCCATGCGCTCTACGGATACCGTCCCACGCCGTGCACGATCGCCAGAACCCGTCAAATACCAGAAGAAAAGGGTCTCTTTCTCCACGCTCGACAATGAGGATGCCAGTATGAACAGTTTTACGCTCAAGACAAAACACGACGCGTACAGGTTTACGCGTCGATCGCGATCCTTCATTATTGGCTATAATGATGATGAATACTCTAAATCCGCAATGGAGTGGCTCGTGGACACTATGGTAGACGATGGGGATGAAATCATCGTGCTTCGCGTAGTCGAACCCAGTAAGGACCTGCTCCATTATCTCTTTTTTGAATGACCACACTGACGCTGGCAGAATTATCAGTAGCTCCGGAAGAGGCAGAAGAGGTCTTTCGCGCACAAGCAAAACAGATGCAACATGATATCATCAAAATGAACGAAGATGATCGAGAGCTGTCACTGGTCATTGAGCTCGCCGTAGGCAACATCAAGATCCTGCTACTACGTCTAATGCATTTATATCATCCAGACTCGCTCATAGTTGGCACAAAAGGACGAAGCCTCAATGGTATATCAGGTCTCAAACCAAATTCTATATCCAAGTGGTGTCTACAAAATTCGCCAGTCCCTGTAATTGTCGTGCGTCCAGATCGCAAACGTGACAAGGCAAAACAGAAACGTTTGCAAGACCCAAATAGGCGAAGCTACCTTGAGATACTAGAGAAATCGGCCTCTTTTGAGAATTTGCAACAAACGATGGCTCAAGTGCAGCTAGACAGTGCAGGGAACTCTGCTGAAACACGAACACCAAAGAAAAGTCTGGAAGTTCCCCGCCCGAGTCCACCGGGCGGGTCGTCCAGAGAAAGCCGTACCAGTACCAATTCGGAAAGGGAACAGACTCGCGGTAAATCCCCGCTTGGTCGTCTTGGTCAAAAGATGACTCGCGTTTTTGGTGAGGGTTGATGGGTACTCATGCATTCTCGAGCCCAAAAAGGGCATCAGCGTTAGCCATCATCCGTAGCACACAATTCACTACTCATTGACCAGTCAGCCACAAAGTCGCGTCACATCACGATCGTTACGTAGCGCATTTCCCTCTACTTCTACATACACGTTTTGGAGAATGCGTGCAAGGTCTCGTATCCAGTTACGAGCACAGTTGACGTGGGTGGGTTTGCATGCGACAGTGCCACATGCAAGGCTGCTGCTGCAGTCGGATGGCAGGACCACCTTTTGCGACTCATAGAGCAGCCGGCCGACCGACAACGGGATAACTCATTGTCCAGTGCATGTTTCATGCAACGCATCGCAGGGTGAGCCTGGCCTATTGCCGATTCGCCTTCCAGAGACCGAAACATGAACTTCGACGAGCATTCTACACGCCTCGTAAATCGTTCAAGCCGTTGGATTACAGGCCTGTAGGTGTCATTGCTCTCGCAGTCTCGGGATGGACACTCTACGCGTGTCAAGATCGTCTGAATTGCGAAGCTCCCTCGGCGACATCACCGATATCGCGGCAAACAAATGAAGAACGTCTGCTTGAGGAATCCGAACAAGAGTGGCAGGAATTAAATCTCGAGGTAGATGCGGAACGCAGCCTCATCTACCGAACCTGGAGATCCATTGTCATTCCAATCAAGACGTGGATCTTTGAGCCTTTGGCAACCACGTTGCGCTTTGTACATTTAGTTTTGATCTTTGCTCCAGTCCTGCTCACCATTCCCATCATCTTTCTCGGGCCAAGGCGGGCGGACAAGGACAATGAGCGTTCTGGAAGCTTATTGTGGTATTCCTTCCTCGTTCACCAGATGGAGCGCGCCGGACCGACTTTTATCAAGCTAGGTCAATGGGCCGCTAGCAGGACTGATATTTTCCCGGACGAGATGTGTGATCTCATGTCAAAATTACACTCAAACGTCACTGCTCACCCGCTGTGGAAGACGAAGCGCATCATACGGAAAGCTTTCGGGAACCGTCCGTTTGAAGATATTTTTGAAAAGTTTGAAGAGACTCCGCTCGGTGTCGGTGCTATTGCTCAAGTCTACAAGGCTACTTTGAAGCGCAATCTTTTGCCGACGGAAACACAAGGCAACAAGAAATCAAAAAGGACGTTGACGCCATTAGTCGTGCAAAGTATCCCGGAGATTGCGCCGAGCCAGTCTGTGGCAATCAAAGTGCTGCACCCGCATGTCGAAAAGACGGTGCATCGAGATTTACGCATCATGATGTTTTTCGCGCGAATACTCAATGCGATCCCTACGCTCGAGTGGTTTTCCTTCCCCGATGAGGTGGCACAATTTAGTGAGATGATGCGACTACAGCTAGATCTTCGTATCGAGGCAAACAACTTGTCAAAGTTTCAAGAAAACTTCAAGTCGCGTTCCCTCGTCACGTTCCCATTCCCGTATCACGATTACACCACACGCTCAGTCTTGATTGAGGAATACGCACACGGCGTCCCGCTCTCTACCTTTCTCGAGTCGGGCGGAGCAAGCTTCAATGACGACTTGGCAGACACTGGACTCGACGCGTTTCTGCACATGCTTATTATCGATAATTTCGTTCATTCCGACTTGCATCCAGGCAACATCATGGTGCGCTTTTTCAAGCCGGTACAACGGTCATTCATTGAGCAAATGCAAGAAATCTTTACTGGGTCAGGCAAAGCCACGATTCATGACGATGCAGTCACAGACACGATCGTGGCACGTCTGGCGCCGCTTCGGAAAGATAAAGTTGAATGGCTGGCTGAGTTGAGGCTGATTGCAGAGGAAGGATACAGACCACAACTCATCTTCATCGATACGGGACTCGTGACGGAACTCAATGATGTCAATCGCAAGAATTTCCTCGACTTGTTTAGCGCCGTGGCCAACTTTGATGGTCACAAAGCCGGTCTACTCATGGTGGAACGGTGTCGGCAACCCTCTGCCGTGATTGACCCGGAAGTCTTTGCCCTGAAGATGCAGCACCTCGTGCTCGGTGTGAAGAGCCAGACTTTTGCGTTGGGGAAAATCAAGATTGCTGATGTCCTCAACACTGTGCTCTCCATGGTTCGAGACCATCACGTTCGCATGGAAGGAGATTTCGTCAATGTCGTGCTTTCAATCTTGCTGCTCGAGGGAATAGGGCGACAATTGAATCCAAACATGGATCTCTTCAAGTCGGCCATACCGTTCCTGAGAAGTGCAGGCAGTCAAGGTGTGGGTGGTGGAGCGAGTCTCCAGGATAAAAGCACCTGGATCAAAGTATGGCTCGGTCTTGAATTGAGGTCATTGTTCTTTGCGAGCACTAGTAGAGAGGAAATGGAAAGGATGACAAATAGCGGAGACTTTTCATTGAATTTCTAGACGACACGCAGTAATAGAGTTGTATAAAGAATGCCGTCTCGCGAATCCTTTTTATCCCTTAATTCTTGTGAAGTCATGCTTATAACGGATGTTTAGTTGCGCTTCAAGGTTTGAATCTATAAAACGTTAGAGTTCCATCTCGACTCAAACTTGATGGTATCTTTACACTACATGAGCGACGAGACAAGTAATGGGCCTGTCGTCGGCGGTGTATACTTTTGCGTTGACCGTGTACCGTCCTGGCGGAATCTGCTTAGGCAGCTCGACGACACGCTCAAGCGCAACGTGTCCTTCTTGAATGGGACAGGCAAGGTCAACTTTTTCCGTCTGTTCACAGAGGTCCAATGACTGACGAAGCAAGCGAATCAAACCATACTTGACTTCGACCTCGACGTATGCGCCAGCCTCAATATCCTCCTTGACAATTCCCGCCGCTGTGATGGTCAGATTTTCTCCACGTAGAGGTGGGTTAGGTGAGATGACGAGGGATTGAATGTCAATCAAGTCCGTTTCGGGGGCAGGCGACTCGCATGTATCGATGGGAGAGTCGCCTGGGATGAATGTCCGTAATTCATTCTTGGATACAGCAGGCAATTTGAGAGCACAAGAAAGAGCAGGAAGCGCGACCGCTGCTGCAAGAGTGAAGAACCGCATTGGACGTGAAGCGCAAGGACTGAGTTGCTGCTGAGAAGACGACGATGGATGTGGAAGAAGCTGCTCATGACGACTTTAGTGGAGAAGAAGCCATTTCATCTGCGCCCGCAACCAAATTTCATTTTCCATCTCGTTCCTTAGACAAAAAAAAAAAGGTGATCTTTGTGCAGCATTGTCGTTCTCTTGTGGCAGAGATAGATGAGTCTTGAGTCAAAGACGGATTGTCCTCCGCCGGAAATTGTCGAGGAGTTTTCTTCCCCAGAGGAAGAGGAGGAGCAGGAGGAGGAGGAGGAGGAGGAGGATGACAGTACCTCTGACTTTGAGGGACATTGGGACAACGACCTTAATGCTGGTTGGGACGGCACACGAGGCGATTTCACCAAAAGCTATAATCGTCAAAAGGCCATGATTCAGGCGCAGTCGGATACAAGGAACATTGTAGTGCCTAAATTTAACCCTGGCGCAGCGCGCCCGACAGTTGCTGAAAAGGCTGCAGCAGAAGGTAACACGGATCTGCTTGCCAAATTAGCCAGCCGAATCAACATTCAGAGTCCTGCGGAAAAGAGTCTTGCCAGTAATAAAGACAAGTCTGATCGTGCCACTTCTGAACAAGTGCTTGATCCGCGTACACGAATCATCCTCCTGAAACTCATCAATAATGGCGTTATGCACTCCATCTCTGGCTGCATTTCTACGGGCAAAGAAGCAAATGTCTACCATGCCATGACTGAGGACGGCACCAACTTGGCCGTCAAAATTTACAAAACATCCATTCTGGTATTCAAGGATCGAGACAAGTACGTCTCTGGCGAGTACCGATTCAGACAAGGATACTCCAAAAGCAACCCTCGTAAAATGGTGAAGTTGTGGGCGGAAAAAGAGATGCGAAACTTGAAGCGACTATATCAGGCAGGAATACCATGCCCAGAACCACTGACACTCCGATCTCACGTCTTGGTTATGACGTTTCTCGGCTCGAGAGACGGATGGGCGTCGTGCAAATTAAAGGATGCCGAACTTTCCCTCGAAAAAACGCTAGTCTTGTATTATCGGCTCATGGCATATATTCGCGTCATTTGGCAAGTTTGTCATTTAGTGCATGCTGATTTATCGGAGTACAATATTCTGTACCATAAAGGTGACATCTACATCATCGATGTCTCACAATCAGTTGAGCACGAACACCCTCGATCGCTCGAGTTTTTGCGAATGGACATCAAAAACTGTACCGATTTCTTCAAGCGCTGCGGTATTGAGACGTGCAATGAACGATCCGTGTTTGAATTCGTCACTGCAGATGGCGGTGCGGCATCTAATGAGATGGACACGATGGTTGCAACATTGCAGGATTTACCCAAGGGAGGCGACGACACAGTTGCTGATCAGGTGTTTCGACAGGCATATATTCCGCAAAATCTCGACCAGGTGTATGATTTCGAACGCGACGGTGCACAGATTGAGCGCGGCGAGGGAGCAGACCTGATTTACCAAAATCTCGTTAAATTGCCCGATGCGAAACCTGCTTCTGCTCCTGCTCACACTACGGTTCCTACAGAGAAAAAGGTGTCTTTTGGTATGCCTGACTTGATGCAAAACAGTAACTCCGATGATCCCGTCACTGATCTCAAAGCGGAGGACTCGAGCGACAGTTCTGAACACGACGATGAGGAAGAAGAAGATAATGATGACGACGATGATGACGACGACGACGACGACGACGACGAAGAGAGAGAGTTTTCCGATGTGGAAAATATTCCTCCGGCACGACTCAAGCGGTTTCAAAGCAAAGACGAGAAGAAAGACCGCAAGAGCGCCGTCAAGGCTGAAAAGGCCGAAAAGAGAGCAAATAAGATGCCAAAACACTTGAAGAAATCAAAGGTGAAAAAGACGAGCAAGAAAAAGTGATGATTCTTATCTATTATCTCTGTCTATGCAGGTAGTCTTTTGCGGCAGTGGCAATGCATCGCAAAAGTCACACTTTTGCGACATCTCATTGGAATGGGAACATTTCTCACGGATTGCCATCGGTCTCCTCGTCACGAGTCATTCGTCTGTTAAGCCTTGTTTGCTGATGACTAATGTCCTACATTCACAACTTATGCTGCGATACGTGTCGTTCATGTACGTGGTAATGACGCATGACCTGCAGCTCTTCATCAATCACAAAACTGGAGCAATCAGCACAACTCCATCAGCCTTGGACAGATTCCAACGCATGATTGTCGAAAACTGAACTACAAATGGTCATTAGCGTTTCTCAATGAATATGTGCAAATACTTGAGCGCGTATGGTCGTCTGAGACAACCCTGGCACGTTGCATCAGCTCGTACAATCCAGAATCCAGCATAATCTCGAACCTGTCCACACTGCACACGTGTACAAGTTTGTCGTGTGACCAAGTATATTGATGGCCGTGACGAATGAAGACTGGCATGTCAAGATTAAAACGTAAATGGATTGATGGCAATAAGAGCATCTTCGCCGGTGCTCTGAATCAGGGTTGAATGCTAAAATTTAAAATCTACAATTAAAACGGAATTTTGTTCTCGAGATGGGGCAATTTTAAATGATAAATTACAACTAGATTTATCAAAGGCACGCCACAAGTAGTGCACGAATTTTTAAATTCCGAATTCGTTTCTAAGCAGCTTTGAGCTCCTCTGAACCTCTTGCTGTTCTGTTCTGTTCTGTTCTGTTCCGGTGTGTATCCAACCCGGGCTTGGGCTAGGATCGAATTCGGCAGGGTCAGGTTTCGGCTCGGTTTGATTTTGGGCAGGCTTCGGGTTCAAACAGAAATTGGATTTTAAAGGGGCAAATCTGTCCATTTGAAATAGCCAACCGGTGGAAATGCTCTAAGCCAAATAGCCACTAAGCTTACGGCAGATAGTGCCGGACCAATGATATGCCATTAACGATGGCATAAACTCAAAGTATGCAATCTGGCCAATGAGTGTCAGAGTCGCTGCTCACATTCCACGATTGGCGCTCCACGTAAAGCGAGCCGTACCGTGTCGCGTGAATGTGCCGCATGGACGACGCAAGGAAAGCAGAACAACGCGTCGACATACAAGGTGTTTGCGTCGTTTCAACTGAATGCACTGCTCCGTCTCTCCATATGCTTTTCGGAAAATATGAGGCTTCACGTCGCTCTCGCCGCGACGTTCTCCTCATGCTTCCTCTCGCTCTCTTCTGCGGACCAGATCAGTGTTGTCACTGTCTACCGCTACATCAATGCGACCGCAACAGTCTATCAGAACTATTGCCCTTGTACGGCGACGGGCCTCTCGGGCTTAACGGGCTCCTGGTCTGGAAGCAACTCGGGGTACGGATCCGGAGCTGGAGCAGTACAGGCAGGTTCAGGTTCAGGTTCAGGTTTTAGCTCTGGCTCTGGCTCAGGTCCAGGTTTAGGTTTTAGCTCTGGCCCTGGCTCAAGCTCCGGCTCTGGTGCTGGTGCTGCACCACAGGCCGGCTCAGAAAACAGTGGTACTGGCGCCGTGAGCGGTTCGTCTGGAGTCTATGTTGATCCTGCTGTCATCGCGCCAGCTGCACCAGTCGTCACCACATACCAAACCATCATTGTTGAATATATCACAAGCACGCAGTACTCTACCTACACCACCACTCTCTATCCAGCACCAAAGCAGACAATCACATCTGTCGTGATCGACACCATTACAGTAACAGTTCCCATCACCATCACATCGACCGTCACTGCTACGATCACCCCTAGTGCCGGTGGTGATGCTGGAGTTGGAGCTGTTACCACTGCAGTACCTTACTCGAACTCATCGACTTCGGCTCTGAATGGAGGCGCAGGCATTGCTGCAGGTCAGAACTCTCTCGGTCTTACCTCGACGGAATCTGTCCCGATGATCAGTGCCACTGGAGCCCGGATCCCATCAGAATTCTTTACCTCGACCATCGAGCCATTGGCTTTCAGCGCCACTACATCTGTTCCAATGATCAGTGCTACTGAAGCAGAAATTCCGTCCGTCACCACGACAGTAAGTGTACCTGGAGGCGGTGCTGGTGTCGATGCAGGAGAAAACTCGCTCTCATTGTCCGCTACTGTTTCCCGATTGACCCTATCAACCGAGCCTACAACAGCTTCCGCGGCGCCTGTGTTCTCTCCTGCTCCATATTCCTCGACCGGAACAGAGTCGATTGCTCCAGCATCTATTGACCCGACCACCACTGCCGGCGCATCCTCGACTGTCACTCTTGACGCATCCTCGACTGTCACTCTTGACGCATCCTCGACTGTCACTCTTGACGCATCCTCGACTGTCACTCTTGACGCATCCTCGACTGCCACTCTTGGCGCATCCTCGACTGTCACTCTTGACGCATCCTCGACTGTCACTCTTAGCGCATCTTCAGGCACGACCACGTCTCTCTTCAGCCCATCGAGTTCCACCGCTGATCCTGCTACTCTTCCAGTCGTTACCATCCCACCGACTGCGACTGCGACTGTCAATCTTCTTGCGGCGCTATACGATCCTGTTTCATACAACATCTACATGGATTACGATGTGACTGGAGAACCATCTGTTTACCTCAATTACGAAGATCCAACAGCCACCTCTTACCGTGGATTCCCATTCACTGTTCTGACCGGTGGCTCTGCCACTTCGATCAACAATGACCAAGGCCAGGCTCTTGGATTCGATCCTACCCAGCTCGCAACCGGCACTCAAATCCTCGCCGCAGTAGCAGGCACAACCCTGTCGACAGACAAATTCATCGTCAGTGGGGATGGCTCAACGATCACTGTGACAGGTGCCAAATTCTATGTGCTCTCCTCAAGTGATCTTTATGTCATTGATACAAACGCCACTGTTGCCGTCGACACGCTACTGATTTTTTCGAACACATTCGACTCCATCACAACCTTGCCCGCAAGCAACGCTCCAAACGTTGAGCCAGCTTCCATACACGTTGAGCCAGATCCCATTAGAACCCGATAGATGAAAAGCCCACCGAAAGAATGAGAATGCGACTTGGAAAGCGCACCAGTTTGAGTTCCATGTTCTCATGTTTACGTGCGAAGACATGTGTGCGTAACATCGGATTCAAATGCGTTTTAAGAGTCGGCGAAAAGTTCTCAATAGTTTCTGAAGTATCCAACAGATACACCGCTGATGCCAACTGGGCAGGTTTTATCCGGGTTTAGGCAGGGTCCGAGTTTCGACTCGGTTTGGGGTTTTGGCAGGGTCGGGTTTAAACAGAAATTGATTTTGCAGGGGCAAATTTGAGACCAGTTATTCTGGCGTACCAGTGGAGATGCTGGATATGGAAATGCTCTGGAGATGGAGATGCTCTAATTGTAAGAGCATCTCCACCGGTGCGCTAGAATAACTGGTCTTTATCAATCCAAATAAACTTTCTTTTTTACGCGATAACTCAATCCATTTAATCATTTAGTAATCTCAAATAATTGTTTTTTAATTCCCACCAATCCATTTTTTGGAGTCAACAAATAGATTCGTGGAGGTGAAAAGTTCAATGACTTGAGGTGTAAAGCGCAATGAATCAAGATGGAAAACACAATGAATTGAGGCTAAAAAGACTATGAATTGAGGCTGAAAACTATTTTGTGCTACGGGCATCCATTAGATAAAGACATCATTTACAAGACCGCTTTCACGGGTTGCGCGACCCGATCTCGTGAAGCGGTCATGGCAAGTTTGAGTTTTGTGCGTTCGTAGACGGTGAATGTATCCGGTGAGAATTCCGTTGCTTGACCTTTACTGTTGCGCAGTACTTGTCGAGGCGTGATTTTGTCGCCGCGAGTGACAGTTCGTATGTACTCCCCCATCCACTTGAATGATTCCTTGGCGGACGGCCCATTAGGGGACAGCATTTGAAAGACGTGAGGCATGGATTGATATTCGTCATACTGCACACAGACGTGTTCCTCCTCCATATGTTGTGCCAAGTACCGTGCTTCATCGCGCAAACGTTCTTCCGCTCCTGCTTGAATCAGCACGGACGGCGTGTCCTTCCATCCATCATACGCCACAGACGACACGAGTGGATGCGTAATCATCTCATTCTTGCAGTAAAAATGTTTTTGCGACCCATCTGCGGGCCACGCTTTGCTCGGTCGATGGTGTTTTCCTCGTGCAGACATTTCCGGGAGGTAATCATTCTCAGCGGGCATGCTGCAGCTCGGAAACGAGTGCGATAGATCGACCCATGGAGAAATGAGAACCATACCGGCGGGTAGTTCCCAACGCGGTCGATTTTCAATCAGCACAGCCATCAACGCTGCTGCCAAGTTGCCGCCCGCAGAGTCACCAGCAATCACAATCTTGCTAGGCTTGATTGCCTTGTGCAGTGCTCCTTTTGGTGGACTGATCAGGTAATCGTACGCTGCCAAGGCGTCCGTAAGCGCCGCTGGAAATCCTGCTTGGGGTGCCTTCCTGTACCGTACGGAAAACGCCTTGCCTCCAAATTGACGGGCAATGGTAGAGACTACTTCACGATGACCCGTTTCATTCCCTAGATAATATGCTCCGCCGTGAAAGTACAACAAAACTGCTTCTTTGTCGGTGCAGCCTTCCTGTAATAAATTGTATTGTTCCTGTTGCGAAAGATCATGGATTGGGCCTTTATATTTTCGCTGTCCTTGCCACTCTCCCGAACAGGGAGCGACCTGCGATTTCGGCAGAATCGCAAGAGGCTGCTCCGGCAATTTCGTGCCCTCTATCGCGCTATCGATGGCGCTTTCGATGGCGCGACCGTCAGTGGATTCGAATCTGGTTTTAATTCCCCACATGTTCTTGGGTACCGGTGTTTCTCGATTTGTGAGGGCTTGAATCTTTTCCACAGTGGTTCGCTCAGGCTCACTAAACATGCTTTTCAGCAGCGCAACAGCGGCCACCGTCCGGACGTCGCAATCCTCTTGTCCTGACTTCGGGCCAATGGCGAGAAATCGAGCCGTTGCTGATGCCACACCAGTCACCTGCTGCGCAGCGTACACGGCCAGATTGAGATACGATCCGAGTGATGCCATGGAGTATGAATCGCCTGCAAATCCCGGGTGCAGTGGACCCAAAAAAGAATGGAATGAGTGAGGCACAGGGAACAATCATATACATGACGCAAAGGGTAAGAAGACCTCGGCAATTTTAGAGATGGGGGCTTAAAACGCCACATGTCAGGCATTGGCAATCTTTTCCGTTGGATTTCTAGACAGCATGACATGTGCGGCTCCAAGTGACATCTTTTTGTCTCGTTGTGTGATTGATTTCGCTCCATCTTTCATTCAGATGCACGTTGTCCTGATGAGCTAGGAAAGTGAGTTGTGCCTAACATGCCAGCTGCATCCCAGAGAAGCATAGGATTTCGTGTGTACGCCAAGACCAAGTAGAGTAGAATTGAGGCGGTATATGATCGATTCTTAACGTGAAGAATTCTTTGCCTGGAGGAGAGGGAGAAATCGGGATGCAGACATCCTCAAGCGGCTCTTGCGCGTTCGTCCTTCTGGCCTTCAAGGGAGTGAACTGTGAGCACAGCAGTAGATTCTCAGAATTTGCATTTTTGCCAGATTTCGGAGGTGAAGCCTGAGCCTCAAAGCGGAGACCAAGTGAGTATGGAGAATGATGACCTTGAGGCAAGGGTGGTGGTGCAACCACGACGTTTTCTTTATCAGCAACTAAAAGCTTAAACGATGGAGATGCTCTAAGCTAGGGCGCGTTCAACTAGAGCCCAATCGGCAAATAATTGTTCCTCCTCATACCGTCGTCCAACAAGCTGTAGACCAATTGGCAGGCCTTTCCATTCGGCCGGATTGTAGCTCTCCCATATTTCTCTTTCACTGGAGTTCTTCGCCTCATATGCGGCTTCCACATCAACTTCCTGGACATGCGTGGATGGGAACACAGCCGCCGGATAATCTAGCAAGTTCCAAACAGAGGTGTATGACCAATACTTGGACGTCTCGAGCTTCGGGGCAGGACCTGGGCCAGCCGGGCACAATATCAAATCAATCTTGCCACCGGCTTTCTCTTCTTGAGCCAGCCAGTGTTGTGCGTACATTGTCCTATATGCATTCCGCTGTAAAAGCAAAGTGTTCAGCTCGTCATGCGTATACACTTTGACCCCAGGTTGTGTCATGATGTACTTGGTAAGTGGCAGCATCTCCTCACCTCCGCTCTCAAATTGTGCCACTTCATCTTCAGCACCATTCGCGTAATAAAGGCTCGAAATGATATCCCAGCTTTTCCCATGGTCCTTGGCTTCCCAGTCGATAATTTCCATTCCAGCAATTTTCAGTTGAGACACCACTTTCGTCAAAGCTCGAGCGACTGGTGGTAGCGGCTTGACTATCCCATCCGACCACATGACTGCGATTCTAAGAGACTCCTTACTTTTCGCCTGACGCCAAGGAAGAGGCATGATACTTGGTTCACGTAGCCAAGGCTCTCTAGACAAAATCGAAACCATCCAGAGTTCCAAGTCTTTTCTCGAATGACCCAAAGGACCCATAGTACCGAGAATGGTTTCTCGACCCTTATGAAGACCCTTCGTACCGCCAGGCACGCGGTACGTAGTTGGCTTGAATCCGTATAAACCACACAGGGAAGCCGGGTTCCTGATGGAACCTCCGATATCACTGCCTACACCCAAAGGACTACCACGCAGAGCTAGCAGGGCCGATTCTCCACCGCTGGAACCACCAGGTGTGAGCAATCTGTTGTAAGGATTTACAGTGTGTCCATAGATATTGGACGCCGTTTCGAGATGCCTTGGATGATTTAGCTCAAACATAAGTGTCTGACATAGAGCGACTTACATTACAGCCTGAGGCTGAGTGGTTCGACAAAAAGGAACGACTCCGCATTCCAGTAACACATCGTAAATCAACCCATTTTGGGGTTCGATATTGTTAACCCATAAGACATAGCTGCAATGCACGAATTTGCCCTTCATTAGTATATGCTCTTTGAAGGACATGGGCAGACCATGTAATGGTCCCACCGTTTTGCCTGTCCTCTTCAAATGAGCATCGAGATGTTTCGCTCGCTCTATAGCTTCCTCAGCCATGATTTCCGTGCAACAATTGACTAGTTGAGTTGCTATGCTAGCACGCTTGATATACGCTTTGACGCATTCCTCCGACGAGAGATGAGATTGAGCAATTAATAAAACAAGCTGCGACGCTTCAATATTCGTAATTTCAATCTCCTTTTCTGACATGAGCCCACTACTCTGAGGATAATCAATCACATTCAGAGGCAAGGACGATATATCTTCTTGTATCTTTAGCTCTCTCGCAATCGAGTTGGCTTGTCTGTCGAGTGCCGGCTGTATTCGAGACTTCAAAGATTGATCCATAAGAGCGTAGGAGAGGGAATGTAATATCTTTCTAGATTATGATTTCTCAAGTTAGGAGTCACACTTGTCGCAAGCGTAGTAGACAAGAGTCACATGCATGCATACATACACGATAGATATGGGCGCTTAAATGTGCAGATCAGGGACTTTATGGAGCCGCGACCCATTTTGCGGAGACCTCGAGTTTATATACAAACATACCGTACCTATGCCTGGAGGTAGTGCACTGACTTTCTAATCATAGAAGCATACCCCTTTCGCGAGTACATCGAGGAGTGTCAAAAGATAATATTTTCAAATGTCCTATAACTGGAATCAATCGTTTGTTCATGAAGGAATGGTTCGATAAATACCGGTCGGTGTAGTTTATAGGATTCTGGGAGTAATTCTCTTCACGAGACAGTGCAATGTATAGAAATGCACTAGATAGCACAGCACATATGAAGCTCGAATGCTTCAAAAGTGCTAGAACCTCTTGATCCATCTCCTGGCTGCTCAGCAAATAAGAGAGGTTTAAAGATCGATTCAATCAATTCCATATACATAATATACAACTTTCATCAATCATATTACTCAAACGAGTCTTCTGTTACGTGATCGCCAAAGTTCCAGCTGTAGTCTTTGTACGAATTCGTCGTCCAGACAACGCAGGGCATGCTCGGAGAATTTGTGAGCTAGGAAGCCAACAGAAGTCGCCCTCCAATAGGCGACGATCATTTCGATAGAAAGTAGCGTGGTCCTGCTATAGCTACTTCTGGCCATACTCATGAGTACACTCTGACCGGCCAGAATATTCCAGTGCAGCTCATCGTCGAATCGGAGAGCTCGATGCAGAATTGATGAGTCTACTCTATTTCCTTCATGTATAGCCGACGTAATATCATTTTTTATCAAGTCGGCGGTTGTGTCCATGGGCAATGTACTATGCGACATGGGTATCCAAGCAATAGATGAATCCGGTTGACTCACACGTCTCGTGATGTAAATGCTCTGATTTCGTCGGAATGCTTCAAGATGTAATTCTGATCGAGCAAAATCTAGACTAACGGCCCAATGATCTGGAGAATCAATCGTGATAGTTTTGATAATTTCCAGTGGGGGAAGCAGACATGGCGCGCTTGTGAGCAATTCATTCCGCCTTTCGTCTTTGTACTTGATTTTGACAGGCACAATACTGGCTTGTTTTGTTACTGAGTCTCGTGGTATCAAGCACCGAGACTCTGTTCCTAGTGTCCACAAGTGTCGGAACGCTTGCAAGTGAGACTGATTGTCCGAGGTAGAATTCGGGAGAACTGGATAAAATGCAGCGACAAACGAACACACTGCGAGATTTGACGTGTTCAAACTTGCTTGACCTCTGCTCAGGAACAACAAACCAATAGACATCTCGACAGCCATATATGTACCATACCAATTGCTTCGGTCTACGCGATTGTGCGCTCGACGTAAGCGACGCAGGCTTTGTAGATCACCACTGCCGGCCATAATCATAGCCACGGCGTATGATAGCACCCCAACGAGACACTTGACGTTGACCTGGAAGGTCTCGTGCAGTACTCCATGGTCTTCTTTGTCAAGAAGCTTGATAAACATGTCAAAATATCTCAACACCAAGTCTCTCGGTGCTTCTTCCAGTGAACCTGCAAACTTGATGCCTATTGAAAGACAGATTCCAGTTATAATGTTCAATTTAGCCAAGTCTGCGATCTGCCGGCAGGAATCGTCAAAATTTCTGGCATATAGCTTGTCTGCCCGTGGCAATTCACTCTCTATATATTCGATGCTAGGTTCGATGTCATTCCAGAGAATTAATCCTCGCGCTAAAGCCCGCAAAAGGAACAAATCCGGTCGAATACAACTCTTACCATATTCTGTTTCTGGAGGTCGTAGTCGGTCTGCGATTCGCCTATCGTTCGTGCGAAGATATACAAGAGTGAGCGCAACGAGAGAGCCAGGCACTTTAGCATCGAGATCACTTGATTCGCAATCGTATCCATCGATGCAGCGCAAGAGCCTCGAGTATGCCATACGATCTGAATTTCCGAGTGATGTAGAGCCTTTGCCAACATTCATCATCCCCAAGGCAAGACCTGCTGATAATCGATAACTTTCATCACGAAAGTGATCACTGGACTCGTCGCGACATACTATTTCCTTTAGCATGACCTCACTCATTTTTCTATGAGAAGTTCCGAAATACAGGAGTCCAATTCCTACTAAACCAGCTGACTGTGTAAAGACAGTAAGGTTCAGCTCGTTGGACCCAGCTGGCAGGAGAGCAAGAATATGAACAGATAAAAGCTTTGTAACCATAGGATCCATAGATCCCAGGAAGGACGCAGAAAGTCCTAAGAGCAACCCAACGGATGTCATAGTATGCTTGGAAGTCAGATACTTAAATGCAAGCCAAGAGGCCATTGACTTCAAATGCCCATTCAAGCCCATTCCGAGGAGAAAACCTGCATGCTCATCATCAAGTTCCTCGGGTCGATTATAGATAATCCACGATGCGCTGACCTGGGTCCTATGCGAAACACCAAGGCCAACGGCAACACCGTTGTGGAAAGAAGGCCAGCATGTTAAAGGGCCGACAAAAAGTGACTGCTCTGCAGTCACGGTAATGTGGCTCGACTTCAACTTGATATCAAAGTTCATCTTTGGAATTGCGTATTTCTCCGTTGGAAAGGGATGATGGCAATTGAAATCGTATAGAGCCCAACCTGCTGGGATAGCCAAGGTGCGCGTAGCTATGGTTTTCAATAACAGTTGTTGTTGCCGTATGCGCTCTGCATCACTGTATAGATTAGTCACTAACAAATTCTCATTGTGCGAATACGCTCACCCATGCTGCTCATGTTCTTTATCAAATCGAACTGTGGTAGGCTTGTCAAAGGTCAACAACCTCATAACTTCCTGGACTCGCCGGTCTTGATCAAATATCAATGCAATGAGCGAAACTCGATCATGTGATGTCGATTCTGCAGCTTCAAGCGTGCTCGATCGACCGATTGTCTTTTCAAATCCTTGTAATAACAAGTTGTGCTTAGTTTGGTCTGAAGTGCTGGTAGTCGAAGTAACAGGGTGTAAAAAGCTTGCTAAATCTTTTCGCCCAACAAATTCCAGAATTTGAGAGGACCAATATGGAGAAGGTTCTGCAGCACACTGCCGCAATATATCCTGCAAAGGCAACGCTAGTGCGCGTGGTAAGTTGTCCATGGCTGCATGATTGAAGCCGATATCCATCATAATCTCAACTACATCATGCAAACTCTTCGACGAATCCGCTAAAGCAGTATATATCGTGCCAATAGCGAACAACGTAGGGCAATATGACTTCTCACTAGACCATCTGACACCGTCTTTGGTCTCGAGATTGTCATCTACAAGAGGGACATAGATGCCATAAAACGAGGCACTCTTTCCATTCAAGAGCATAAAAACCCATTCTAGGGCTGATACCGGACAGTTTCGAGGCACTGGTATGCTCAAGAAATCAAGAGGCTCATCAAGAACAATGTCCTTACCTCGAGTCAGGTCTTTAGAGTAGTATTCTAGATGCTGGCCCCAATCAAGCCAAATTGAGATCTGGAGCAAAAAGGGTAGTAGCTCACGTCGTCTTCTACTGGCTAGCACACTGAGGGCCATTTCTTCGGCTACTGTATGTAAGATCACGAAAAGCTGTGAAAGATACACTTGTAACGTAGTGACATCATATCTCCTGCACAAATTGTCCGCAATGCTAACATAGTTTGTTACTGACAAGTCGAGGTCCTCGGGATTGTTCGGTACGTCAAGCATCCGTCGATTCTGATCTGGTCTCAGGAAACAGGACATAATTGTCAGACATAATGCTTCGAAGTCTGTAAGAAGATTTATTTCGTGTTCGTGATGGGCTTGCAGCAGTGCAGCACAGAACAGCTTGTAGCATCTAATGTTCATACACTCTCTTATGAGGCCTAGTACCCGATCGACGAGCAGATCCGTTCGATCGGAGACGATTTGGTATTGCCAAACGACATTACTGGCTGTGACGAAGCATATAGCTGAAGAGCTCAGGGGACAAAATCCATGTACAGGCATGTCACACTCGACCAGAATATCAGGACTCTCGGGAGATTGCAGTAGACAAGTCGTTCTACTTAATTGAACTAAGATGTAGTTGTTGTCAAAAACTCGGGTAGTGATCATTCCTCGGGCCTTTCGTTCTCCAAGTTCCTTGATTGCCCATTTTGAAGAACCGACTTTTCTCATAGACATTTCAATGAGAGTCGAGTTCTCTGAAGCGTAGATGTATATGTGATCTGTGGATTTTGAACTCGCTAAACGCGTAATGGTTGTTGGTGGGGAGACTATGTTGTTGACGACACCGATGTGAGTGAGTAGTAGATCTTTACGAAGTGCGTCAGTTTCAATAAAGTGCATACTTGGGTCAACATCGACAACATGGATCCTGTCCAGATGATACGACTGGTCAGACTGCGCAGTCGGACGAGGATCTTCGAGATTGTCTGATTTGAAAAAGGAAGATGAAGTGCGCAATGATGACCGCCTTCGAGTTTGAGCACTTACACTGGGAGTAGGCACATGCTCAGATTGCTCGTTGGTGGTTTTTTGTATCGACCAAAAGTTTAATGCTTGTGCTGTCGTATCATAAGTGACAAGATACTCCTCGTCAATGTGACAAATTCGACTCGAAAAACTGATCTTCCGAGCACTATTCACTAGTGATACAAGGCCGAGAGGATCTATAGGATCGCGGAGGGAGAAAATCATTGGAACATCAGCCAAACGATGATGAAAGGATGGTGGAAATTCTAGAGGATCGATCAATCTTTCGAGAATGATTCCTTCTTGCATGGGATACGCTTTTCGTACAGCGAATGGTAAATTGACCAAGTCGCGACGTCCATCATCATGGTAGACGTAGGCGATATCCTCCAAGATTACGACCAAAGCGCGTTCAGTTCTATCACGTCTGCGACTCGCTTGTGCATGTATTATGTTTGCAGTTGACTTGAAAGCATTATCAAGCGCGTATACTCGAGACTGCGTTTGTGTATTCGATCCTAGCTGCGGTATGACGGATTTTCCATCATTCGAAAAGAGCGCTTCTGGTGTCGGGAAGTAAGCGAAAAGAGCTTGCTTGACCGCTTGTCCATCGCTTGCGAAATCGAACGCTTTCTGCAAGGAGTGACCAATAGTCCAAATTACAACACTACCAATGATAAGAAGTTCCTCGCTATCGCCTGACTTGTGTGGCAGTCGAGTCCAGTCAGCCATAACAAATTCAGTTTCGAGGCCATTACGTCGGCAGTAGTCGAGACCGTATGGTTCGATGATACCTACTTTCTCTATACCACATCTGAAACTGGCCATGATGACATAAATATCCTGAGGACCGATTCAACCTGTATCTGCCATACAATTCTTGAGTGTCGGTCGTGGCTGAGAGAAATTTTGAAGACGAGCTTATAACGCGACACACATGCCTAGCAACAGGTAAAATGTTCTCTTGTATGCAGCAATATGTTTAGACACACTCACATAATGTATCCCTATGGCCACTCCAAGCATACAATATTCCTCGAGTTGGGCACTCTCGAAGTCTCCTACTAGTACACAAGTAGGCAGGTGCCTATAGCGCTAGAGCTATTGCAATAAAGTGGAGCCGCTAGATCATTAGAGTCTGTTGCGCAGGCGTAAATGAAGTTTCAATACGTCTGTCGCGCGTGGTCTTCTACAGAGTTTGTAGTCTTCTTTGCACGTAAATGCACACTGAACAGCAGATCTCTGTCAATACACCGGCTTCACTATAAAATTTTTTGGCCACAGTGTCGCTTGTAAAACCAATCTCGAGCATTGTGGGAATCCCAACCTCGTATCTCGAGATTTTTTCGCCAGCAGCACGCGAGTAGAGAACAGCCTGTGTGTCACAAGTTTCGCTAGCCCCCGTGCGTTTTATCCCGGACAGTGCCTCGTCATCATTCGGAGGTTATAAGAACTCTGCTGCTTTAGCAAAACATTCTGTGACACTTGAACTTTGGATCTACATTGGCAACGGAAGATTAGACAGATAAGCATGGTTAGCGACAGTGATATGAGACCACGAAAACCTTTGCTAGATAGACTGGTAGCTTCTCGATATTGATCGACTGTTTGCCGGGTGCGCTGACATGTCTGTAGATTGCTAGTGTTTGGTACGTTTCAATCAATGCAAAGCAGTACAATAACTTATCAAGCTCATGGTATGCTTGGTCGATTGTGGAAATTTTCCGACTATTTTCCTTTTTCCACAAACTGCTTGCACGGAAAACCTTGATTGAGAACTATTGCGATCAATTCGGTCTTGCTGAAAGCGATGCTGTCACATCACGTTCAGAGTCTGAGAAAGAAGAACCAGCTTGGAAAATCGATCGTGCTCAATTGAACACACAATCTGCTTCGCTATTCAAGCTCGAGGTTTCACTGATATGTACCAGGAATTGTCAGAACGAAATGTACTCTTTATTAGCGTACGACAAAGTCACTGTAGACGAGCTAAGTGACAGACTGTACTATAAAAGTTATTACCAAGCTGTCAGATCTCATGGTCAAATTCAGTTATTACTCGTACGTCGGTGTCTCTCTGTCATTCACGCCACTCATGTGAATTTACGCACTGTACTTTCTAGACGTGCTATAGCAGTCGACTTCACTGAACATCAAGAAGAATTATCGCGGATATCCTCGAACTTGAATTTAAAGGGCGGGAGTGAGAAATGCCACAAAGGGAAGCACTGGGAGAACGCAGGCTTTCAAGGAGAAGATCCTTCGACGGACTTTAGAGGTGTCGGAGAATTGGGATTACACCTTCTGGATCATTTCTGTCAACATCATCCACTATATGCGGAGAAAATGGTCACGGAGTCTGGCACTCTTCGTGCAGAAGCCAGTTCAGACTTCCCGTGGTATCCTTTCGCACTGTGTAGTATACACGTCACACGCTTGGTTTGTACACTACTCGAAAGTGGTGTACTACAACAACACCTGCTTCAAGGGCAACTGCGTGGAGATACAGGAGTCTCTGACTTTATCGATTCTTTCTTTTCCTTTGTCTTTATCCAGTGTCACCTCGATTGGGCCGAAGGAGTAGACAAGAAGGAGATCACTAGCATATTGCAGTTTGAGGAATTTTTCCGTGACTTCTCACATCACTTCCAAGGTCAATTAGAATTGAAGGTCTGGTATAATGACGACTTTCATCCTCAAAGAAGATGGTGGTAAGGGCGGAGATAAACATTATCTGAAGCAATTTGCGACAAATACATGTGATACAAGTGAATGCATATGTATATACAAATCTTACTCGGATATACTGAACTTTTGCAAGCTAACACTGCCGCCCCATCGTGTGTCAAGATTTGCTCTTACACCATTCAAGAAAAGGACTCCACTCAGTCACCTCTCAAGGACTCCTTCCTTGTATCTTTGTCATGGTGTTTCCACAAATGGAGAATGACGACACGTGAAGACTCCACACACACTCGGCTGACCCAGATTTTCGCTTACGAAGTGGAATTTATTGCTCCATTAATTGCAACGACAACTGATTTGTCCCATTCAGCTCGATTCTCATGCTTCTTCGGCGAACTCTCTTATCCCAATCCGGCTCTCTATCAGCCCGTCAGACCCGATGTCTAGCAACTGCAGTGCCCGATGCAGCACAAGGTCGTGATCGATCAACTAATGGCCCAACTGTGAGTGCCTTTCGCATCGTCCTATGAGTTTCCCAAATTTATTGTTGTCAGGGGGTCGTATTTCTCAATATGGGCGGACCCAGTACAGTGCCCGAAGTTCACGACTTTCTATCACGTCTATTTGCCGATGCCGATTTAATTCCTCTTGGACCGCTACAGAAATACCTCGGACCATTGATTGCGCGTCGTAGGACGCCCAAGGTCGAGAAGCAATATGCTAGTATAGGTGGCTCTCCGATTCGAAAGTGGTCAGAGTTACAAAGTACGGGAGCCTGTAAAATCCTGGATAAGATCTCCCCTCAGTCCGCGCCACATAAACCATACGTTGCATTTCGTTATGCGAAGCCGTTATCGGAGGATACTATTTTACAAATGAAGGCTGATGGTGTCAAACGTGCGGTAGCTTTTACGCAGTATCCGCAATATTCATGCTCCACCACGGGGTCTTCCTTGAATGAGCTGCGGAAGCAATTGAAAGAGCATGATCCGGAAGAATCAATCGTATGGTCAGTAATCGATAGATGGTCAACGAATGACGGCCTTGTGGAGGCTTTTGCAAACAACATCAAAGAGGTTTTGCAGGAGTATCCTGAAAGCGAAAGAAATGATGCCGTACTGCTCTTCTCTGCGCACTCTTTGCCCATGTCTGTCGTCAATCGAGGTGATCCATATTGTGCTGAAGTTGCAGCGACTGTGATGGCAGTGATGCAAAAGCTCAACTTTTGTAACCCATATCGTTTGGTCTGGCAATCTCAAGTCGGACCTTCTGCGTGGATGGGCCCACAGACGATGGACGCAATCAAAGGACTGGGCAAGAACGGCAGGATCAACCAGGTTTTGATTCCCATTGCGTTTACGTCTGACCACATTGAAACTCTTCACGAACTCGAGGAGTACATGGAGGATGCACATAAGCTTGGTATCACAGGCATCAAACGGTGCAAGTCTCTCAATGATAACGCGACATTCATCAATGCTGCCGCGGAGCTTGTGAAAAAGCATCTTGAGGAAAAGGCACCCGCAACGAAACAACTCATGCTTCGTTGTCCTGGATGTGTTAATATAAAATGCGAGGACACGAAACGATTCTTCTCAGATACCTCAAATAAAGCCTCTCTATTGCAGGATGCCAACGCCCAATGACACTCTCCCATATACCAAAATTCGATGAGACTCACTAAATTACGCTCCTAACTTGAATGATGCATAGCTGAATAGAGTCGTAAGTTTCGTAGCGACCAAAGTTTGATCATTCATAATGTCTCCAAGTTAAGCATTCCGTCCGATTACAATATTCCATTTCTAATAGTTATTCGTACAGTGATAGATAGTATGAAGGTCTAGAAGTTGTATCTTTCGTGCCAATAACCATTACACAAATCTACTTATTCCACACATGCCTATGTTAGGCGATTACATGGAAAATACATACACTTATGTGATTGTGGGAAGCGGTGCATTCGGACTGACTACGGCCTTGTCTTTGTCCACAAAATACACGACAAGTCGAATCTTGGTGATCGATCGGTTTGAACCACCCGTGCTGGATGGAGCATCGGTGGACTCTAGCAGGATTATCCGAGCAGACTACAGTGATCCTATCTATGCATCCTTGGCTCAACAGGCGCAAACCCGTTGGCGCACAGATGAAGACTTGAAGCGTGCGTACCATGAGTGTGGGATGTTGCTCAATACAGCGAAAACAAGTGGTGAACAAGGGTACCTCGATGCCTCCATCAAGCAAGTCAAGGCACTAGGCATCAATGTCACTGAACTTGAAGGAGATGACGTGTTGAAAGCCATACATGGTCACGTCCCCCATCGATCTCAAGGGCTAGGTTTACGAGGATATTTGAATCCACAATCGGGATTCGCAGATGCAGAAATGGGCATCAACATACTCTATGCTAGATCCAAGGCATGCAAGAACATTGAATTCAGATTTGAACAAGTTGTGGGCTTAATCACTACTGCTTCTACTGGCGAATTGAAATGTGTCTCTGGTGTCAAATTATCAAGCGGCGAGGCTATACGTGCCAAGACGACGATTCTAGCTACTGGCGCGTGGCAGCTACCTGATGTCATGATTCCTACCACGGCAACAGGCCAAGTTATAGGGTATATCGATATAGATAAGACGGATGCATCGAAGTACAACTCCATGCCAATCACCATCAATTTCTCCACAGGCTGGTTCTGCATACCGCCATACAATGGCCAACTTAAAGTCGCTCGTCATGCGAAAGGATATCTCAACACTAAGCAAGTCGAGAAAGAAGACGGGACTTTCCGTGTGCTAAGCGTTCCACGAACTTCGATTACAAACCACAACCAGGAGGTACCCGAAGAAGGCCAAAGAGCATTACGAGACGGATTGAAGTTATATCTGCCAGAATTGGCTGATTCACCTTTCAGTAATACAAGAGTGTGTTGGTACTCTGACACTCCGTCGGCCGATTTCATTATTGACTGGTACCCGCAGACGGAAGGGCTATTCGTCGCGACGGGAGGTTCGGGACACGGATATAAATTTCTACCAATTCTGGGAGATCTCATTACTTCTGTTCTTGAAGGTTTCGCCAATCCCGCATTACTTAAAAAGTGGTCATTTGCAGAAGCAATGATTGCTCTGCATACCAAATCAGCTGGAGACGGCAGTCGCGGTGAAGGATCTTCACTCGAGTGGCACGAAGTAGCATAATAGCAGAGACAAACAAAGGTCTGGAAAAATAGACGAAGAGAATCGCAAGTCGGGATCGATGGCGCAGACGGTTCATTGTGAACCATACTGCAATTCCATGCCAAAGGATCCGAAGGCTCGCTGACCTAGATCAAATTTACCTCCAGCACTGACGAGGAAATCTTTGACTCGACCTTCCCACAAGAGACCTCCAGCCAACGTAGCACTATGCACGTAAGCCTTGATTACTCCTGTTGGGCCTTGCTCATGGTCGTGCGTTTCTCTCGGTGAAGACGTATAGGCTCGTTCAAAACCTAGCCTTTTATCGTCTATTGCGTCTGAGTCAGAATTACTCTCTGTGGCCTTCACATAGCGTGTCGGATAATGCCAAATCTCTCCACCAAGTGTCAAATCGCTTTCGTAACTGAATATGTTGAAGTCCAGACGTGAACATACAGTAGCCAGGCCTGCAACCTTCATCGTATATGTCGAACTCAGATGCCCTACTAATGGATTGACAGTCAGTGTCATGGTACGAGGATGTCCATGATAGAAGGGTAGAGTTGAGAAGCGCATCCCCATTGATACCCCACCTGACTTGTACTTAGCACCATAATAGATCTCCATACCAGCTGAAAAGCGCCCATAGGCTGAAAGAGGCAGGTCAGCTGGCGCCAGGGGAAAAGGGAGTGCTGAAAGCAGATCAGTATTTTGATCACTTGCGAATGTCTCTGGGGATGTGTGATTTAGTGTTTCTTGTGAGTTTCGTCCCAATTGTCGCATATGCCGAAATCCCAAGAGCGCATCGTCTGTGTTATAAATCCATTCATTGGTATGAGAACCGTAATCCTGCTGAAGTTGAGCAAAGATTGTACCGCCATTAGGTAGAGTAGCCGAGCTCAGTGCAGTCAAGATTAATTGTCTCGTAGGGGAAAGTCTACGAGCATAAATAGCCTCTAATTTTGAGTGTGGAAGATGGATTCTGCCAAACAGTAGTGTGTCTCGCACATCGACTCGTTTTCCACCATGCCAGATTTCTTGTAAGCGCGGGTTCGCGGGTGCTGCTACCTCATTGACTGGCTGGTAACCGTCCACTACATCGTTCAAGAGAACATTTCTTGTTCCGCTGTAGCCCGAGAACGGCCGCGAGCTGTGCAGGAACGATAACGATCCACCAATGTTGGGGAATACCGTGAGACGGTGGGAATTAGCAAAGTTGCTTGAAGGGCAGGAAGTGAAGTTCAATTGTAGTCCCTTGGGAATCTTGAAATCCAGCAAGTTCCGCGACGTATGTAAGAGATCTGAATAGAAGTTTTCCTGGGCCAGCCCATACTGCTGATTCCATAGCTTCCAGATGAATTCCGCACTCATGCAAACAACTTAAGTAGCGGAGAGTACTCACAATTGCTTGAATCCTTTGTATATGAAAATTGGAAGAATTTCCATCCTGCTACACTACCTGTTGTTCATGTTGTCTTGCCTCATCGTGAACAAACGGCGGTTATGATCAAGTTTATGGCAAAGTAAACTTTTGAGAGCTCCTCCGCTAGATCTGTTCACTATTTGCTTTCCAAGCACAATTGCAGTCTGATCATCTACTGCTTCTCACTTTCGACGAGGGAATTCAGGTCGCCTCTGCAATAGCTTTGCCTGTCGCCATTGCCTAGAAGAAGCACAACTCCGTCATTCCAGTTCACTAAGCGAAAAAAAGAATATGGCGCAATTCTTGGCCTCCATCTATGGTACAGAGCAAGACAAGGTCAACTGCTCTTTTTACTTCAAAATTGGTGCTTGTCGCCACGGAGAGCGATGTTCACGAAAACATGTCAAGCCTTCATACTCGCAGACCATTTTGTGTCCAAATCTGTATCAGAACCCAGCACATGAACCGAACAACCAGTTGACTGAATCTCAAGTTCAAACACATTTCGATGCGTTCTACGAAGACATGTTTTGTGAATTTGCCAAGTATGGAGAAGTGGAAACGATCGTAGTGTGCGACAACACAGGCGACCACTTGATAGGCAATGTTTATGCGCGATTCAAGTACGAAGAAGACGCACAAAAAGCCATCGACGATATGAATTCTCGATGGTATGCTGGACGACCGATATATGCCGAACTTTCACCGGTTACTGACTTTCGCGAGGCGTGTTGCCGGCAGCACGAAACAAGTGAGTGCTTGCGTGGCGGATTCTGCAATTTTATGCATCGGCGCAAGGTCAATCCAAATTTGAATCGGGAGCTCGAGTGGGCACAGAAAAAGTACTTGAAGGTCACCGGTAAGGACAAAAGTCCAAGCCGATCACCATCACCTGTCCGGTAATCTGGCATGGCACACCCTGGCAAGGGAACATAACGCAGATCTTGTATATACCTCTCTCTTTCCCAAAAAAAAAACGATGAATTACAACTTTATTTATAAATTAAATTATACTTGGCTCATGAATTGTCTTGATAACTTGGCGCATATCTTTCCTGTAATCTACTTCAAGCACAAGCCCGAGAGCTGTTGCGCATGCTCAAGTTGACTCTGTGGTTGCACTTTTTTGTGCTGCCATCAACTCTGCGACCTGCTTCTGAAGAAACTCTATTTGTTCTTGAGCATTGTGTAACTGTAATTGTTCTACCTGCTTGACATTGATCGCTCTATCAATTTCCACATCTGAAACATCATCATCATCATCATCATCTTGATCATGGGTGGTTGGCAAAGTCCTTGGAACAGTTTGTGCCTGTTTAATGGGTCTGCGGGCCACGGGACGTAATAACTTTGCATGAGTCTCTGAATCAGAGTCGATGTCCGATTCCATTTCAGACCCAGAATCTACCACTGGCAAGTAGTCTCTTGGCAGCGGAGCAGATAAACTAGCATCAGATTCCTCGCCGCTATCAGCTTTTTGCCGATCATCATGTCTCTCGAGTGTCTGCAATTCAATCTGGTCGAACGGGCTGTGATCTTGTAGAACGTCGTTTGTCTGGCGTCTCGATCTTGGCGGGCTTGCGATGATAGACATTTTTGGTGATGCAGTCGCATCCGCCCTGGTATAGGACTTGTTGACAATACCATCGTCTCCGATTTTCGGGTTTGAAGCGACTGAATCGAGGCTAGCTTGAAACTCCGTCTTTGTTGGTGATGGACTTAGCTCAGACAAGGCCGAAGCTGAGACAGAATGCGCCAGACGAGACGATATTCTGGGAGAATATGGATGGACTATAGGACTTGTGGGAGAAGTCGATAGTCGCGGTGGAGAAACCATACGGTCATGTCCAGACCCTAGTTTACTCTTGTAAGATCGGGATTCAGGAGTCTGGGGAAGGCCTTTGGACTTGCTAGTCTTGCGAGAATGAGTCTTAACTTTACCCTTGCCCTTATCATTATTGTGCTTCTTCTTGCCACTTTGATCGTCTTCTAAGATTGGATCTTCCGGCGTCAGGTCTTTTTGCTCCACCACGTTGACCGCTGTGACGTATCGCTGCACAGGATGGACAGAGGCGACCGACCTATAATTGACGATGCGAGGACTCTTGACCTCGTACTGCCCTTGCACGACTTTGCCAGCCAGATCGCGCAGCAATTGAGCTTTCACCTGACCCGTTGCCGGTCTCGCAATGGTCAGCTTTCGAGTGCCGCCGCCAAGAAATCTCGGAAGTAAACTAGACTTCATAGCTTGGAATGTGGATTCAGGATTGATGGAGACGTATTCGGCGCGTTTGGTAGTGAACTTGTGGCAGTGATCATAGATCTCTAGGTCACCGGAAGCATCTACAACCACATCGTATATAAAATCATGGTTCTCGAGCCATTCGAGGTAGTTGTCGCTCTCGATAATGTTTTGCTCTCCACAATCAAAGTCATCGGTCGAGGTCACGAAACAACCCCTCCCGCGGCAAATCTGTGATGCAAAACCGGTCATATCGCCTATAATCAGTACAGTCATGTCTTGTTGCAAGTGCCGCAGATGTTCGTACAAAAGAGTGCCAGCATGTAATCTGGATGCATCTGCAAAGCAGAGATCTCGAGGCTTTATCACGACCTCTTCAGCTCTCACTGTGATGTACGGTTGGAGGCAGTTGAGACCGCCACCAAAGACGAACTCATTGACTCCTACAGAGTCAACGTAGTCCCCGATTGCTATCACTTCCCCGCTGAATCCACCGTTCGCTGCAATTGTGGAATTATAGACTCGAACAAGGATTTCTTGGGGATCGAGATATGTTCTTCCTGGAGTGTTGAGGCTCGTTGCATCATATGACACTCTATCGCCATGGAATGTATAGTGGGGAATTGTAAGCGGAAGTTTGTTTCTAAGTTCTCGATCACTGCCCATTCCTGTTGTACTGTCAAGCAGACCGCTTATATGAGTACTCTTGAGAAATCAAGGCTTGGAAGTATTGTTGAATCAGAATAAACTCCTTGCTTGCGTACCAGGAGCAGAAAACACCGTGCGCTCAAAACGTGCCCTGATCGTTAGTGTCAAAGCCGACTCGAAATCCTGTAGCCAACGCAGAAAGCGAGCTAAACAGACTGCAAAAATTCGAGACGCAAATGGCACGGCTGTCTCGTCGCTTGTATACTGAAATCAACCAAGTGTAACGCTATAGCACTAGTACGACCGTGGTTATCAGAGTCCTCGACGTCAAGTCCTCGGCCGAATTGGGCGAATCGGCACCAGCCACCCGAGAGTTCTGAAGCCACAGAGATGCCCCATCGCTCGGGGAGAGTTGCCACTTTGAGGATTGGCAACATCTCCGAGTTTTCGTTTTCGCATCATCAGACAATAAGCGTAGCGCCAACAAACGTTTCCTTGTGCTCCCATATTCTGGCGCATTGATAGAAGCATGGCACAACAGCAGGCGATGAGGCCATGCGCTGCGTTTAGTGATTACGGTTTTTGTTGACCCGCGTGGTTCAGACACGTTTTTAGGATTGTGTGTATAGCACGCCTTTCACCATGTTTCAACTGCCTCTTTCAGTCCTAGTACTCTTTTACTCGTGATTTAGAAGCGTATACTTCAATCAGAAATGTCGAAGAGTCTAACGCTGGCAAAGTTGAGTGAGTACGATGATATCCTAACACACCACCTCATTGACAAAGTGTACTTCTGGTCAACCACGCATAAAGCTGGACAGGTACGGTATGGAATGAATTGACTGAACACAAGTTGATACTCTAGTTCTCGAGCTCTCTCATGCGCAATGTCAAAACAGAGGATATTGTGAACATTATTCAAAAGCACGTAATTCAACGGAAGGGCAAAATCACTGATGCGGTGAAAGCATTTCTCGAATTGGCCACTGTAAAATCTTACTACAAGGAATTGAAGTCTTCTGAGAGAAATGACTTTCAAAAACACTTGCGAAAATATTTGAGTATATATCTACCATCAGCAGGCTTCGAAATCTGTAGTACGGATCGCTATCCCGGACCAAAATCAGAGTCATGCATTATAGCGAACAAGAAAATGGTCGCTGGTGAAGTGCTTGGTTCCTTGGCTGGCACCATCGTTGCCATGACCGAAGAAGAAGAGGAGGTTTATGAGGCCGGACGTGACTTTAGTATTGTGCATTCGAGCAGATTGGATGCTTTCTGCCTCTTCCTTGGTCCCGCGCGGTTCATCAACCACGATTGCAATGCAAATGGTGCCTTTGTCACACAAGGAAATTCTATTGTTATTACCACCATCAAACCTGTGGAAATTGGTGAAGAAATCACGGTTTTCTATTCTCCAGATTACTTTGGACCGGAGAATGCTGACTGCTTGTGCAGAACATGCGAGAAGAACAATGCTGGTGGGTACAAACATAAGCCTAGCCGGGCGCAGGTATCGACACAGTCTTCCCAACGAGGAACGCCGAGTCAGGCTACATTTCTTAATTCCAGTGGAGAACAATCTAAGAAGCGCAACCAAGTACATGCAATCGAGGTAGTCGTGAAGCCGGTCTGTACGCGTGCTGTCCCTGTTGTGTCGCCACACATCATTACACCACCTCAAAGTGAATTGAGTATAGATGAAGCAGAGAAAGGTTCCACAGAATCTACAGACGCCGGGAGTGTTCTTCTGATTGAAGAAGATTATGGCGAATCATCCGATCATGAATCTCATGATGTGACTCAATATGACACGCTATATGATCCAATTGAGGACCAATCCTGTAACTCATACGAAGTTTCGAATACTCAGCCACACTCGCCAAGTACTTTGACCCGACAAAACTTTCGGCAGCGCTCTATGATCAGGAATGCTTTGAGACCTCGCAAGAAGAAATGTGACTATAATCTCAAGCGACGCTCTTTACTCAGTTTGAGACCCGCGAGTGCTGAAGACAGTAGCTCGAATGTAAAGCCTCGCAGAATTTACAAAAAGGGGGTAGATTACTGTCACGTCTGCTACGATGAGCTTCCATCAGAACTTGTCAGGAAAAATCGAACCAAGGTGCATCGGGAACGAATCTGCAGACGATGTAAACGGCACGCCAAATTGTACCAAGCCCCGTGGCCACAACGTACACCGAAATCTTCATCACAGCAAGCTAGAGACCCAGCGCAGACGGAAGATCTCGTTGCTCTTCAACATGATGAAATAGCCGTGCTTACCAGTGCAGGCGATCTGAAAGGCACTACTCATGACCATCTCATCATGAAACCCAAAGCTGTCACGCAGCAGGAGCTTGGTCAGGCGATCAATCTATGTGAAGAGCATCCGATCAGCAGCAAAACTTCTCGATTCGAACCGCAAACGGATGATGTTATTCGAGGTACACCATCTCCGATCCCAAGCTGTATTGAAATTTCACCCCCACCAGGGATTGTTTTCTCCAATCGACTATCTGTTGCGATCAGACAGAGAACTAGGGATCGATTAGCTGAGACTCCCGCCTCGAGAGCTATTGAGCACGCTAAAGCAGGGATGAGAAAAGGCAGTATTAAAATTCCGTATATGGCTGATCTGCGCGCATCTCCTGTGGCTGGTTCTCGCGTCTCTCGTGTGCGTTCGAATGCTGCTACGCCTCATAGAGCATCAAATTCGACGCCAACAATAATTCATGGTCCAGATGCAAGAACAAACTACGGAACAAATCGACAAGATGAAAAAGCTTCGACGTCAAATTTGTCACATCAACCGTGCAGAAACTGCCAGAGCGCGAGGAAATTATGTCGTGTGAAAGATTTGGACGAGACCCGATGCAACAGATGTATAATCCGCAATACACCTTGCGTGTTCAACCATACGGCCTCTGGAGATGAGTCCGTCATCGGAAAGATTCAGGTGGCTCACCCATCTGAAAGAGTGGGCCAGTCGAAGGAACTAATCCCTCTGGAGAATCTGTTCGATCGTGCTTCGTCTCCGGACTCTGTTATCATATCAAGTCAAGTGAGATCGAAACTCTCTTGCGATTTACAGACGCCAAATGTGTTGACCCAAATGAAAAGAAAGGAGGATCAATCGTCCCAATCACGTATACCTTGTAAGACACAAGCACCGAATTTGTCGACTCAGATCAAAAGGAAGGAGAAACCATCATCGACACCACGTACCTCTAACAATGTATGTAAACCTGTCGATTCAGAGCGGGCTGGTTCGCATAGAGTACCGGATCACCTGAATCGAGTCGGGCTTAAAAGAAAGTTGTCTATCGGGGGCACGTCTACAGACAGTCACACGAAAGGAACCGCTAGGAAAAAGCAAGACACCAAGCCAACCAAAAGCCGGCGATATGGTGGCTCTTGGTATTATGTTGAGGTTGAGCCAGGTGAATCGGAGGCTGCACCTCCAATCTTAAATGGACGAACACGACGACAAGAGAAACAACTGTCATCAACAACATCTGGTGTCGAAGAACGATTGTACGTTGAAGCGGGTTCAGGCGAGGATGAAGAATCCATTGAGCTTGTGCCTTATGAGCCGCCAGTAGAGAAAACCCTGCGTATAAAACGAGAAAGAAAACAATTGTGGGAATACATTAGTGTTACAAGTGATGAAGACAAAAAATCTACTTCTTCTGGGGATGTGCCACGTTCCCATAGACGAAAAGGGGTTGCTAATTACAAAGTGTAAAGCGCGCTCTGCCGCGTTATGAAAAACGCGACTGTAATTTCATCCGTATAAGATTATCGGGATGTTGGCCTTTCATAAAGTTGCGGCTCACATGACCTATCGTCTTTGAGAAGATAGATTGGACGAGCGCTTCTGCCATGAGACTTCTTGGACTGCATTCACATGCCGCTGACTTTTGGAGTCGTATTCTTGGTTAGATCCTTCGCAGGCTTTGCGGAATCTGCTCATGTATGCTTAAGCCTGCTGGGTCCGGACTCCTACTTTTGCCAGAAATAGGTCGCCAGTTTGTTAGTAGATCGACAAGTAGATCAACAGTCTGTTGACCGGAAGATGTCGAATGTAGTTTATTGTACTGCATCTCGTCCTGTTCAACGAATTCTCAAAAACCACGATACCATGCAATCGTTCTTATCATTCAAGTTTAGTTGGACAGGGCACGAGTTCTATTGCGAGTAGGACAAAGTCCTGCTTCATTGTGGCAACGCTTTCGGTCTACTATATCGCAGCTGTGAAGTAAACACTCTGATCATTTTGGCAAGCGCGCGATACACAAAGATTCGGAAGAATTCCTGAGATAACGATTCGCTATCGCTCGTTTCGTTTACTGCATAAAGAGGCACAATGCTCACCGATAACGAGACAGGAATAAGAGATTTTTCAGAGTGCAGAGCCGCTCAGAATACTATATCGACCATGCGCTGTCGAATAGCATAAATGACAACTGATTCACAAGGATTCGCAGAATCAAGGCGCTACCATTTGCACGCCTTGCTTGGAATATCGTCATAGCCAAAATTACATTGAAAACTGTGGTAACGATTTCTTCAATGCGGCCGAGATCACCCAGGATTGTCATCACCTGACACGCTTTTTCTCGGTGGAAAACCGTTTTTCCATGTGAGTATGTCGCTTAAGATGAGCATCTTGTGACCGGGGTCAGTGACCTATGCCAGAAAATTGGAAGCATTCCGCATACTCATATGCAAGACTGAGTCAATTAGTGAAGTGTACGACGTCGTTGTTCTGGCTTGTGTAATCCTTGCGCGTTGCGCGAAATTCGGTCTGCAAAGAGATCATACATATCGGACTTTCGCGCTGGAGCTCTTGCACGATCAGGCCGATCGATTCTACCGTCCGACGATTCTTGCGAGGCCGTTGTCTCGATCATGTACGGAGGAGTTGCCGGACAAGGGGCATCCATAGGGAGTAATATGGAAACATCCAGGCGCTTATCTTCAAACTCGTTAGTCTTAAAATCATAGTCTTAATGTTGACTCACTGTCTGCAAGAACGCCGTGCAGTATGTTGATTGCCTTGTCAGCCGCAATGCGCGATCCGAAGCGGACTTCTGCTGTAGTCGAGAGACCTCCTTTGACTGCGAACGTAGTGCAAGCCTCAACTTCACCAATTTGTTCGTTCAATATTGTACAAACATCCGCTTGATTTGTCCCAGGTGCTAGATTTTTGATAGACACTGATGTAGAACTCGCTCCACGAAATGAAAAAACATTTGAGTTTTGTCCTGACCCTAGTATCTGCATGTGTGCAGGATCAGGTCGACCAGGACTCATACTCGCGGGCTCGACTGGTCTCTCCTCTCGAAAGGATTCATGTGTAGTAGCTCGTGTGATGTTCTGTGTAGCTCGAGAAGGTTTCCGACCATGAAGATAAAGGAAGAGCGGATTGTCCTTCAGTATTTCTCTTCGCTCTACTAAAGAGTGTAAGGTATCAGGTTTATTGTATGGTCGGGATGGCGTAGTCGTCGCATTGGTTCTGCCGATTCGGGATCCCAAAGCACTGCCGGGTTCCTATAAATCAGCTGTGCACACTGTGAAGAGCAGATCCAAGCTCACATCAACTCGATATGGACGGCTAGTGTCTCGTCGTTCCAAGCGATCTGATAGATTTCTCTTGGCTACCATTCTAATACTTCCCGGGTCCGTATGATGTACTCAGCAAGACCGGGTCACTAAGTACAGAAGCGCAAAGGTGTTGTAAAGGATGTCTAACGTCTTGAGTGGACACAAATCCTCAAGCTTCGAACAAAAGAATCTTTCCGAGGTGTACGAATAATCTTAGGCGCGTGTTTCTCCAAGAATTTTATCGTTTCAGCTGCAGCTCGTCGTTGCTTGAACATTCTTCTACTTGACTTGACAAGCAAGCTCTGGCCATCACGCTGCTCTCTCATATATAAACTTTTAAATGTCACTAAAAGTACCGAGAGCTCCCGGTCCACAGCTCTTCAAAGAAGGCTATCGATCCTCGCAAGGCGTGGAAGATGCAGTGCAGAGGAATATCACAGCCGTCCATGAATTGACAGAGATCCTAAGGACATCATTTGGTCCAAATGGCAGGAACAAAATCATCATCAATCACCTGTCAAAGGTAATTTTGACTGCAGATGCAGCGACCATATTGCGCGAATTAGAAGTGATACATCCTGCGGCTAAATTGCTGGTGATGGCTTCACAGCAGCAGGAATCCGAGATGGGCGATGCAACAAATTTAGTGATAATTCTGGCCGGAGAACTCTTGAGTCAAGCGAGTCATCTTCTGACCATGGGTCTACATCCATCAGAAGTCATTCAAGGATATGAAGCTGCTCTCAAATACGTGCTAGAAACGATAGATACACTCTCTGTCGATGATGTTGGAGATTTCAAGGATGAACAGCAGCTCGCAAAAGCTGTCAAGACTGCGATCGGCGCTAAACAATATGGTTACGAAGACATGCTCGGTGAGCTCGTTTCAGAAGCAATCTTGGCTATTCTTCCCAAAAATCCTGCGCACTTCAATGTTGATAGTGTAAGAGTAGTAAAGGTGATGGGAGGTAGTTTGGAACAGTCTAGAGTCATTCGAGGTATGGTATTTCCCAGAGAGGCAGAAGGAGTCATCAAGAAGGCATCCAAGGCCAAGGTGGCCGTCTTCACATGCCCACTTGACATCAGTCAGACCGAAACAAAGGGGACTGTATTGCTACACAATGCTAAAGAGATGATGGACTTTACAAAAGGAGAGGAGAATCAATTGGAAGCCATCGTCAAAGAGCTTTACGATGCTGGTATCAGAGTGGCCGTTACAGGTTCTGCTCTAGGAGATCTGATGCTGCACTACCTGAATCGTTACGGCATTCTCGTTATCAAAGTATTGTCCAAGTTCGATCTGCGTCGTCTGTGCCAAGTCATTGGTGCGACGCCACTGGCAAGAGTTGGTGCACCAATGCCGGAAGAAATGGGCGCAGTCGATGTGGTTGAAACCATCGAGATTGGGGGTGACAGGGTTACAGTCTTTCGTCAAGAAGACGACCGTACGAAGACTGCCACAATAGTTATTCGAGGTGCTACACAGAATCATCTTGATGATATAGAACGAGCCATTGACGATGGTGTCAATGTAGTCAAAGCCTTGGTGAAGGATTCTCGGCTACTACCTGGTGCTGGTGCCACCGAGATGGAACTTATGAAACGATTGGAAGCTTTGGGCGATAGAACGCCTGGACTTTTACAGCACGGTATCAAGAAGTATGCAGCAGCTTTTGAAATCATCCCAAGAACACTTGCAGAAAATGCAGGTTTGGATGTATCTGAGCTGCTCGCAAAGCTCGTTGCTGCTCATCATAAGAGCGAGAGTGGCATCTCTGGACTCGACGTCGAAGAGGGTGAGGAAGGGACGCTGGACGCAAGACAAGCTGGTATACTGGATGTTTTGGCAGCGAAGAAATCGGCAATCAAGCTTGCAACAGAGGCTGCGTTGACTATACTTTCCGTTGACCAAATCATTATGAGTAAAGTGGCTGGCGGTCCTAAAGTTCCACCTCAGGCAGCTGGGTGGGATAATGATGATTAGTAGTAGTACCAGTATCTACAAATTATTTCGAGCACGTGACGTCATACGAGTATTCGGTCCCAGGATACTGTGACTATAGTGAAGCTCAAGATTTCTACCAAGTTGATCAGTGCCACTTGCAGAATCAAGGAGGAGACGATCATTTTTGGTCGCTAAATTCGGCCTCCCGTTTTTGTCTTGTCATTACGCCGTTGCGGAAAAGCGGAATCAATCTTAAAGAAACCCACATTTGGGCGGGTGATGCAACCTTGCGACGTGTGGATCGGCCCCACTAATACCATTACCGGAAACCCGTGATGTAGACATAAGATACATGGCAAAGCTCTTCTGTCAGGACTTTAGATACTTCATCTGCTTGCTGCATCATCAAATCGGCCATGAGTCGCAGTATTCGACGGCCCGTCGATACAGATGCTGCCAGTATAGCGCCATCTATCTCGGACTCTGTCCTACCTCCATACAGAGAAAGTGAGCGAGTTCCGCGATACATTGACGCAACTTCTTACGACCGATCCAACACACACAAAAGATCATCCGTCAGTGACTCGAAAAGAAGCGCTCGGCCAATCGTAGAAGGAGCGGGACCATCGGGAGTGTCTCGGAGAAGGACGTCCTGGAGAACAAACTCGAGTCCTTTCAAGAGCTCAAAAAAGCAGGAAGTCGCTATTGCCACTCCCTCGCGACTACCGCCTGAACATCTTTCTAGGACGCCGAGCCAATTACCGCCGCCTAGCTCAAACAGTCCCTTTGATGGTCCGATGGCCGGCGATGGCACACCGGGATCACGCAGACTTCGACGACTGCAGAGTTCTCCCGCACAGTACGATGCACGATGGAAGGGCGCAGTTCCGCGGCACGGCGACCACGATTATCATCGAATACATGGTCTTTCAGATGCCAGAATGCATGCCAAACCCGAGTTGGACGAAAATGGTAACCCAGTCCGTGGCAATGCCGCAGGTGTGATGATTACGGGTGCGGCTGTGGGAGTCATTGCCCTGGCAGCCTGCAATATCATGTGATGACAGACATGCAATTGTGTCAAGACCCGTTTTGCATGGGTTTTACTTTTCCTTCTTTTCTGTTTTAGCCATTTCACTGCTTTTCCTTGGACACGTAAGAGTTGCGTCGTATTGAGTGCTTCAGTGAATGATCTGGCTTGCCTTTCTGTCTTATGGACGTGCGGTTTTTTTCTGCCTAAACCGATGCACTCGTGTGAGCATGTGGGTCTGCAGCAGCAGCAGCGGCTGGGAGTGTCAAGAAGATCTTGGCGGCCCAAAGAGGCAGGTCGGCAGATAAGAAAAAGATCAGCGGCGTCGGAAAAGTTGCTTGAATCGAAGAAGCGCCGACGAATAGGCTTTCAGAGTGCTCGACGGCGCTTATCCATTTTCATTGCTTGTCGGCCCCAGGTGTTCTCTTTGATTCATGTATCGTTGTCGGGGACTCGCACAAGCTCGATAGCCCTTGACAAGTCTCTTCTTGTGCCTTCCTCATAGCAAGGCTCCTCGGCATGTCGGACGCACAAATGTCGACGCAAGCTGAACGCGATGCAGCTGAACTTGCACGAATCAGTGGTCATCGTCAAGAGCTGCAACGCACCTTCAGTCCTTTGTCGATGATTGGCTTCGCATTCGCCATTCTCAATAGTTGGAGTACGGATCTTTCACACGTCGAACAGCAGTACCGGACACTGACGTGTTCATAGCGGCTCTTTCGGCGAGTTTAAGTGTTGCATTACCGTCTGGCGGGCCAGTCGCCGTCATATGGGGGCTTGTGCTCGCCGCAATCTGCAACTTGAGTTTATCAGCTTCCTTGGCGGAAATCTGCTCCGTCTATCCAACATCAGTCAGTGTTCAATCGATGAAATCACAGAACAACGTACTGATGTGCTACACAGGGTGGCCAATATCATTGGTGTGCATGTCTAGCATCGAAAAGATACAGCAGAGGCCTGAGTTATATTACTGGATGGATCAACACTGCTGGATGGTGGGCGTTGACTGCCACTGGATCCAGTCTGGGCGGACAGTTGTGTACCGGCATTATCGCCCTGGTCAATGAGGACTATGAAGTCAAACGCTGGCACATCTTCTTGATTTACGTAGCCTATACGCTCGTGGCATTTGCCATCAACATCTTCGGTGTTCGATTCTTGCCAGCATTGAATAAAGTGGCATTCATATGGAGCATAACTGGGGTATGTGTCATTTCTGTCACATTACTAGCAACTGCTTCCCCGAATTACCAATCTGGCAAGTTTGTGTTTGGAACTTTTATCAATGAGACAGGCTGGAACAACGGCGTTGCGTGGCTCCTAGGTCTCTTGCAAGGAAGTCTTGGCCGTAAGCGGAGCGTGTATGTGTTTGTAAAGACAGCGCTAATATTCTTCAAGTTACTGGCTACGATGCTGTTGCGCACATGGTTGAAGAACTACCAAATCCCGCTCGTACTGCTCCTTTGGTGATGGTGGGGTCTGTCGTTATTGGTACAGTGACTGGTCTAATCTTCCTCATCGTGCTCTTGTTCAGTCTGCAGGATATTGACGCTGTTACGACAAGCACCGCAGGCCCCTTACTAAGTATCTTCTATCAGGCTACGGGTAACAAGGCCGGAGCAATCATACTTGACATGTTTCCTGTCGTATGTATGCTTTTCGCCACAACTTCAATCATGTCTGCATCTAGCAGAATGACTTATGCTTTCGCGAGAGACAACGCTTTGCCATTCTCCAATCTTTTCAAGAGGGTTCATCCTCGCCTCAATGTCCCCGTCGAGTCCGTCACGCTGACTGCAGTTCTCGTAATACTTTTTGGCTGCATATACCTAGGCTCAAGTGCAGCCCTGAATGCTATATTGTCAGCTTCAGTTGTCGCTCTCGGAGTTTCCTACGGCATTCCCATCATTATTCTACTGCTTCGAGGAAGACATATCCTGCCGAGAGGTCAGTTTAGAATGCCGGACACTGTCGGTGTCATTGCGAACATCATCGGAATTGCGTTCGTCCTTTTAACTACAGTTCTCTTCCTCTTCCCGCCAGATTTACCAGCCACAGGTACCAACATGAACTATACGATTTGTGCCTTTGCTGTGGTCTTTATCGTCTCTATAAGCTACTGGTTCACCACAGCAAGGAGGAATTATACCGGTCCAATGGATATGAACGTCTTGGATATCCATAAGGGTGATGGCTCAGGTCAGGTCGAGATGCATGGTATTTCGCCTGTCGGCAGTAAAGAAGAACCTCATCTTGCTGGTGAATTCAATTCATCTAAGCATAATGAATATACAGAAGCCAAAAACAGGGACTCTGGACAGCCGCTATAGTATTTTCGAAACAAGGCGATCTTTAATTTTGTACCAGCTATTACAAGTACGTACCGTGCAAACAATCATCTACCTTTCCCATCGCCAATCTGAATCCTGTACCGCGATCTAGTAGCAACAAGTTTCTCCGAAGTACTGCCGAAATGTTCAATCTGAAAAGTAGTGCGACTCCGCTATATTATCGTCCAAGCACTCGGTCAGAGCAATAAGTGACAGCGCTCCATCCAAGATCGTCCTCAACTGATTCGGCTTTATAGAATGCCTTCTTTGCCCACATTACCAGCAAAGAACGCATCATTGCGCGACAGTGTCGCGACCAATGTTCTGTATAATAAGGCCACAAGGGAGTATCTGACGCGCGATTTTGCTTCCGCATTAGCGACACTTGCAATATATCGATCACAGGAACTGTCAATCAAGTCGAAGCGCAAGGGCTTCTCGCTATATGTCGCTATTTTAGACTCCATCACTGGTCTCGATGAGTCGAGCCTGAAAACGGCCTTGGGTCGGGAAGGTTTTGCTGCCACTGAGAAGCTCAAGACTTGTTCCATCTGGCAAGAAGGAGAGCAATACTTTGATGGTACTTTGCCAGGCGACGTGGCCGCGAATATGATTCTTTCATTGACGCGACATGCGACGAGCAACGCACAACTTCAGAATATGGTAGAGGCATACCTGACCAGTCTAGATCCAGACTCGACATTACACGAATCCGTTTCGGAACTCTATGCGTTACATGTCTTGCCGCGTTGTGGTGAATGGGATGCCGCCAAAGCATACATTGAAAACAGCGATTTACCTCATGAACAACTGGAGCTTTGGCTAGATACCTTGTCAAAGATACAGATAGCGCAAGAGGAAAACAAAAGGGTCCGGCAGCAGGAGGCTGAAGAGAAGATCATAGCTGAAGCTGAGGCCAAGAAGCTTAAGAAAGTCAAGAAGAGTCGTAGTGGAGGCAGTAAAAAGAGCTCAGCGTCAGTGAGCGGGGCTGACATCAACTTGAAGGATGAAGAGAAAGACCTCGAGCAAAAGAGGCTTACAAATCAGCACGTACTGCCCAACGATGAACTCGAAACTGAAGAACAGCGTGTGGTGGGAACGAACACATTTACACTGTCGAGCTTGAAGAGCTTCTCTAATTGGTCGAGGTCGATTCGTCATCGACTCAGTCCACGGCTTGTTCGAACTCTGCTCTTTTTGGCTCTATTCTTTGGTGCTGCTGGACGTAGGGAGATTAGGGAGAAACTCAAAGCAGCACTGAAAAAAGCTGGGGCTACCGTTGCAGCTGGCTTCCGTGTCTCTTATATTTGATAGTACAGCGATTTCAGCACGGAATAGTGTTGTGTATAATTGATCACAAGCTAGCGTTGGCGAAAATAACACGAGTGCAGTATGACAAAATTTTCAATGTGATGATCGAGGTGCATAAATCACAGAGTATTTGGCCTCTACCTGTCGGCGGTCACTGGCCAAGAGTGCCATTGAGCTCTGCTGACTATGGACACCATTTCTAAATTTTTATAAATCTCAAACGATTGTTTGGTAACCATCAATCCATTTATTCATTCATGTTAGAGTGATCGGCTATTCCGAGCAGTTTTACTTGTAGCAGGATTTCGAGCAACGCAGGGTATCCTTTCATTGCTCTCGTTGAATCCATGCATCAATGACTTCAACATTCACAAGGCTCCTTAGTCTCCCAAACGCGCCTACCGAAAGTGCTACTCAATTAGTCACTCGTGTACAAAACATTCTGCACAGTCCAACCATTGCGAGATATGACGTGACTTACAAAGTATATCGGCGTCAGTCTGAGAAACTCTCGACTCTACAATTTGGTACATCAAGCGTTCTGTATTGTTTTTGCGGCGACGAAGTCTACGAACTTGGCGCAGAGTATGAAAATGTCTTGTTGAAGCTAAAAACATGGATTCTACGACAAACTACGAAAATCACAGGCAGCGTGCATGAATTCGATCGAGCCGTCTTGAGTGGAGTCGGAAGCAGGAGGATCAGTATAGGTGTCATTAGCCAGGGTCCGTCTACGAAAGGTATCATTCTTGACATGCAAGAATTGTACGATGACGCACTCCAAGCGAGTATAGAACCGTATGAAGCTACTTTACTCGCTCTCATGGGCCCTATGTATCAGTCCCTAATCAAATTATCGTCCAACGCCGCGGCCCTCGTGATATCAACAGGCAGTCTGCTCCAGACCAATAAAGCCGCACAAAGCGGCAAGTTGCAGACCGCTATGGCCTACTTCGAAATCTTTACAAAGTTATGAAACAGATCTGGTCGCTCGCTTCAACAAGTTTCATGTCTGTTACTGTCAAAGAGTGCTGGAAGACTGACCTTTGGAACGTCTAATACGATCCCAACAACTTGAGACAGCATATCTAGCACGACAAAGTGTGGATAATCGAGCCAAGAATGGTATGGCTGAAATCAAGATATGATACCCTGCTGGTAAGTATTTTTCCCTCATGACACACGCACGCAACTCATTCTATAGATTCATCAAAGAAATTCTCAAAGAAAGCGCGTGCAAGGAAGTGGATTGATAGACGAATCGCTTCGAAGACCATATCCTTTGCCACGAAGTCCGTTTGGTCCTTCAGACTCAGGTTCTGATGTCGGTAGCGTGGCCATACCTCCTACGCCCGTCATCAAAGCTGTACAGCTTGCAGATATCGAGCTCGCGTCTCCGCAACCCTTGTTAAAGTCTTCAAAGGGAGATCAAGACGAGAGGAAAATAAGATTGCATGAACTGAGGGGTTCGTCCGATGGAATGTGCAAGCCTGAGCCACATCACGAAGCTGTAGAAGTGAAGAAGGAATCGTTACGAGACAATACAGCGCATAAGCGCCCAGGACTGCCCACTCAATCTATAAAAGTAGAAGATTTGGAGCAAAAATGGAAAACGCTTCGATGTAGAGAGACGTCAATTCAGTCTCGCATGCACAGACAGCGTTTAGACTTGGATCGATTCACTAACCAGAGGTTCGATGAACGTGAGACTGTAATGCCTCGGGACTGTGCCCGTTCTGAGGATCGTGTTGGGCAGGCAATGGAGAGTACTACTTCCTCTCAAGTCGTGTGGAAGGAGTCGTCGCCGTTTGCGCAAGCTCCATCTCTGCTTCGTGTCTCTGATGGTCTCTCGCGAGTCGTAAGTCTCGAACAGCAATTGGCAGATTCGCATCATGAGAGAGATAGAACCGTGCGGAAGCTGAACGAACAAATCCAGATATTGCATGATCAGATACATCGACTAACGGATGACCTCGATGCCTCTACACAACTTTACGACAACCTGTATATAGACCATGTCTCGCTGCAGCGGCAGCTGGAAAGACAAACTCAATTTGATGAAGGGAGCGGACTCTTGACGGGAGAGATTCTATATTATGAATAAAGGAATGACTCTTTCATTAAGCATTCTGCATGGTCTTATTTAGTGCAAATACTTTCGTCTTGAGAAGGTCATGATCAGCGCAAAGCATGTTGACGATTCGAGTAAGTGATGCAATTTCTTGGTTTTGGCGTGAATTGACCTTCATCTGTTCTTGAACCAATAAATCATGGCCGTACTTGAGTCCATCCACGCGTTCCTCCATGCAATCCCATGCTTCTTTGCTTAAACGAAACGTCAATCTCTCCTCCTGCTCTTCGAATCCCACGAATGGGTCTTGGAGACTCATGGATCCCGTGTCTGCATGGCTCGTCGATTGTGTATCTGCTCTACTCGACACTTTTCCCGCCTCGACAGTAGCGGTAGACGATACATCGACTTCTGGAATGTCGGACAAGGAAGACCGTCCACGACGTGCAGGCCATCGTTTAATATTCAAGCCTCGTCGTGGCATCACTGCCGTTGTCCCTTCCCGCTGCTGCTGCTGCTGCTGTGACTGTGGTCGCTCCTTCTGCTTCTTGTCGATCTGAGTACGTGGTTTCACGGGCATGCACCAGACCATGAAACATGGGGGCAATGGCACACCCATGACTGTGTTGGCAGCGAACAAGTTTGCTTTTGATATGGTACAATTGTATTGAATGATAGCACCATCCAGATTGCGGAATGGTCAAACATCTAATCTGCGACTCACATACGAAACGCAATCTACCGGGATTGCCATGCTTGCATAGGGTCAAGATTGATTCCTTGTCATTGTGTGAAGCTTGAACAATATTCTCTGCACTCGTTGAGGTGCACGAGGTTTCATGTAAGTGATTCAGCAGCAGCAGCAGCAGCAGCAGCAGCAGTCTATGTCACACATCTCGTGAGTCTCGAATATATCTCGAGTGACTCCATCGCTCCACCTGCAAAACAATGTGTATTCTACATCCAAGACGGTGAATATACGCCCATTTCTTTCTGATTGAGCATTCGTAGATCTTTTAGCATCGGAATCTGTCGAAGGATCACTACTGACACGGCGAGGACAATTCCGGTGCACAGCTTTTGACAAACAACATCGACAACATTGAGCTACAATTGGCTGAACAAAATTCTTTGGCGATGTGTCGGTGGGAAGCCCACGTTAGGTGCGCGGGTTGAGTTACCCGATTGGTATGTTTCCATTTTAGCATAGCTCTTTGTGAATGTGAGTCATCACAAGGAATCCAGCACATTTCTTGTATTTCAGAGATTCCATGTTCAAATGACTATTCAATGCCAGATGGACGGGCCCAAGAGTCTCATAAAACAGCGGACGACGTCATTTCGAATCTCCTGGCACGAACGGAGTCAGATGCTTCTTTCCTCCCAGCTGTTGCAGCCATTCAAGCAAATCAACATCACCATGAAAAAGCATGGATCACTGCTCGTAACCTGATTACGCAAAAGTACGACACGAAACGAACATTGAATAAACTACTCACTGGAGCGGGCGGGTCTGCGGGACTCTCCGAAACCGACATTATGAAGATGCAAGACGAGGAAGTGCGTGCTTTTGACGAAAAGCTGCGTCTAGTGATGGGCAAGATGGCAGAGACTCAGAAAAATGAGTTGCAGAGTCTTGGTGTGACGGTCTTGCTCGACGACAAGGAAATGGCACGCGTGTTTGCCGTGCTTGAAGAACTCATCATGTCTCATCAGCAACGACAGCCAGACAGTGCTTGAAGTGCTGCGCTCGTCGATTGGCTGTATTCCTTCACTAGACTTGCAATCTCTTTGAATTCTGGTCTCTTTGCGTCCCTCGTGACTTGGTAAATCTAGAAATGTCCGTCAACAATTGCATCGTTTTCTCATACATTTCTTCTTGTGTGTGAAATGATAGGTAGACTTACAAATGATTCAGATGTCGTGATGGTGGCACCGGATGCTTGTAGACGACGCAGCGCTATCGGGACTTCTTCTGGATTGCAGGATGACACACCATCTACCAAGATGAATACTCGATGACCGAGCGCGAGCAGATCCAGTGTCGTTTGTGTAATGCAAATATGTGATTCAATACCCACAAGAGCCACGCTACTCGCTGGGGATAGGGAGCGAACAATATCCGGCAGACACATACTGAATAGTGTCTTGTCCATGTCAAGAACTGCATTGGCGTCATCTGGTTTCAGCTCTTCTAGCGTATCCCCTAGCTTTGAGCGAAGCTGAGTAGTATTATATACTGGTATGCTAAGAATTCGAGACGCGCGAATCATCTTTCGCGTGGTCGCAATAATATGTGGCCATCCATGAATCGCTTTTGCAAACTTGGTTTGTATATCACAGATAAACAATACAGGATTGTTCATGCCACTGACGGTCCAGTCTTTGAAGGATCTGTCAAATAGTAGTAATAGTAGCAGCAGCCAGCAACAGCAACAGCAGCACCGCCACGATCCGTAGGTTAGCTAGTCTATTTGTCTAGGTTGACGGTTGACAACTGTGGGGAAATGCCAGAAGTAGTGACTATAGAATCGGTCAGTCGTCTTGGTTGGTCGGCTCAGTCGGCCGGCTGGCTGATATGGTTAATTGGTAAGCTCGGTCGGGTCAGCTCGCCTCGGCTTGATTGAACCGCTCACTCGAATCGGTCGATTGCATCGGTCAAAACATATCGGTTCGGTGGCTCGATAGAACGATCAATAAAAGAAATCATTGAGCAATGGTGAATCTTATATGTTGCAGGGATATAGCATAACAAAACAGCACGGCGTTTTCCATTCTTGAAATACTATTCTTCTGGTCAATTCAATTCCGTAATCCTTATGGTTTTAGTCAGTAGATCAGTCAATCGATAGGTCAGTCGGCTCGGTCGTTGGGTGAGGTCGGCTCGGTTGGTCGGTCCGTCGGCTTAGTCGGTAGGATCGCGCCATCGATAGCGCAATAGAGGGCACGAAATTGTCGGAGCAGCCTCTTGCAATTTTACCTAAATCACAGGTCGCTTCGAGTTCGGGAGAGTGGCAAGGACAGCGAAAATATAAAAGCCCAATCCATGATCTTTCGCAGCAGGAACATTACAATTTATTACAGGAGCGCCACACCGATAGATGCTGGCATAGGAGGTGGTTCTAGCAGCAGAAACAGAGTGGTTGCAGAGGAGGATCTCAGTGTCTAGTGTGAGATGTCGTGACAGACATCATTTTGAGATTTTGGAGGTACTTTCTTCAGAGTCTGGCATCTAGATCGACCGAGTCTCCCTCAATTATTCCTGTTGGCACTGATGGAGAATTAAGAAATATTACTATGGACCATCTACGCTGCACACTAATTACTCGCATGGAATTCTGGATGTCTGTGTTTGCCGTCAGGACTGAAAGAGCTAATACTCGAATTGCTGCTTGATGACATTGAGCCTTGGCCATAAACCATCTCATCATCCTGCAACCTCCGTGTTTTCTTGGCCTCCTTCAACTTTGGATCGTCCTGAGCCAGCGCTCTGATCGCGAGACCGGAGAGATTCGATTCCAAAAACTTTTGAAGTTTCGGTAGATCTTTGGCATCTGGCATGAATGTTCCACTACTATTATCTATCACAAGGATGAAATCTTCGACCTTGTGACGATGCTCACTTGCCTGTCCCTTTGATGTCTCCTTAGCAGGCTCCTGCTCTTTGTGAAACATGGTGTGAGCTTTTTGTTTGAGCTTATCTCGTGGCCGAACGTGCTGCACATCATCCGTATGAAGATCCTTGATTTGTTCTACACCTTGACGTATCCGTAAAACTAGCATATCGTCTTTGACGATGGTTTGCGCAGGATCTTTGGTATGCTCAGCCTGATCATGTTCGTTATCTTTCTTCTTCAGAATAAAGAAGAACTCTCCTGAATAAACAACCTCCTTGGCGGCATTTGAATGCATAGCATGTTTAGAAAGATGGTTGATAGCAAATTGTTCTCCGGTTCTAGTGAAGTGCATGCAACCATCTGTTGTGATTGCATAGGTGAACATTTTCTTGTCAGACTGGCTTGCAGCATCCGTCATTTCGAGAAAGCGTGCAGCTGCATCGTCTGGATCAGCACTGGACACGATTGTGCGAGAATCATAACCATAGATTGTAGCATGTTGTGAGCGAAGTGCTCTTCTAATCAAGATGCCACGAATACCTGAGGAATACATCATCACAATTTCCGGCCTTTTTCTTGTATAAGGAAAGCGGCAGTCTGGCACATCTCGAAAATGCATTTGGAATCCGAGAAAACTGGAAACCTTGGATTCGTCGTCTTTGGTTCTTGCAAGTTTTCCGAGGATGGGTGAGAAATGTACATCATACCGAATCGGACCGATTAGAGCTGGTCTCTTATGGTTCCTTTCATCTCTCTTGACACTCAGTTTGACTGTCAATTGCGACGCTTGAGAGCGCAGGTCCTGAGCTCCCAACCAACTATAAGTGTAGGTCAAGAAATATACCTTGATTGAGGCTTTGCGCTTCTGTACTTTAAGCGTGATCTCTTTTGCCTCTTTTTGATCACAAAGCTGATCCAGATTTTTTAGTGTCAACTCACTGACACCAATTTTATCGTTGTCGAGCTTTCGAGGGTCCTCGTCAAACAAGCGCAGCTTTACTCGCGTTCCCTCTTCGACACCGCCAAGGTGCCAAACATCCTCCTTTTGCCATTTCGGATCACGAGTACTTCTGCAGGTCGAGGTACGAAAGCTGATTTCATCCGCTTCCTTGTGGTTGATGATTGCCTGGACGTATGGATCTGAACTGCCATTGAAGAGATCACCAACGGGCACATGCGACGCGCTGACAAATTGTAGCTGGATCTCGTACTTGGTCATGCTGAGAAGCGCACTAGCAGAGTAGCGCAATGCAGTCGCCGGTCTTTGTACACGAAAGGGGGAGCGCTTATAGAGGAGTGTTTCAGGAAGAGCATGTGGTAATAGCTCTGGAAAAAAGCAGAACCCGTGGGCAAGCAGAGAATAAAGTTGCAACGGCCTCCTGCCAAGACTTTTTATCCCAAACATCCGCAATTTCTGACGCCTCCCTTACCACCAGCCAACCCTTCAGGTGGAAATTCCTCCTAAATTCTGCAATTCTACCCGAGCACACCATCTGTGGCGCCGCGACCTTCCGTTTATAGTGACACTGATCAGGAATATATATACGACGACATGTTTTGTCAGTTCTACGGCAGTTCCCCGCCATACATCCAAACGGTGAAGTGCTTGCTGAGCTAGACGTGGCATCTGATGACTCCAGCATGCTTTTCGAGACCAATGATTGCTGGATCGGGGAGGCTGTCACACACTGGCAGAAATGTTCAGGCTGTTTGCTGTACTAGCCGTCATGTAAGATCCACTAAAGCGTTTTCCATCAGATCTTCGGGCCAGGAGCCTCTGTCGCCCTTGATCAGCAGCAGTCATGCACGTTTGTTGTCTCGTGATGTATTTCGGTCGCCTTTCGCAAATGTCCTCAATGTGCAGCGGAAGTTTTCAACCAAATCATTACACATAGCGCATCTGGCACTAGGGTCCAACTTGGGCAATAGAAAAGCATACATTGAACAGGCTTTGACTCGCCTGGATTTGCGTGGCATTCAGGTAGTAAACACCTCTCAGCTGTACGAGTCTGAGCCCATGTACGTAACCGAACAGCCTCAATTTCTCAATGCTGCCTGCAGTGTTCTCACAACGTTATCGCCTCACGAACTGATGAGAGCATGTCAGCAGATTGAGAACGAGATGGGACGAGTCAAGGTTGTCGACAAAGGGGCTAGATGTATTGACTTGGACATTTTACTCTACGACAACATCGAACTCAACACGGAAGATCTGACAATACCTCATATCGGGATTCCAGAGAGGGACTTTGTCTATGTCCCTTTAGCAGAGTAACTTTTCTCCTTGCACTGATTTTTATATTTTGTCTAAGGAATATAGTATTACAGATCTGGCAGAGTATAATCTCGATGTGCCTTTAGAGAAGATCACTTCGCATTCGCTCAAACTTCATCAGCCATATTTGATAGCTGACAGAACGAATCTCATGCTAATCTACAATGCCACGCCAGATTCCTTCTCAGATGGAGCAAAAAATTCTCTGGGCTCCTTGCCAGCTTTCCTACATGGACTCAGAGGGGTCGCAGATATTATTGATGTAGGAGGACAGTCAACAAGGCCAACATCGACGCTTCTGTCTGCAGAGGAAGAATTAGCACGAGTAATTCCGGTGGTAAGGAAATTACGCGTACTTGGCTGGGCTGGTAGGATTTCCATAGATACATTCTATGCTTCCGTGGCTCGCGCAGCTCTCGAAGCAGGAGCGGATATCATCAATGACGTTTCTGGTGGCAGCATGGATCCTGAAATGCTCAGTACCGTCGCGGCTTTTGATTGTCCGATTGTGCTGATGCATATGAGAGGAACACCTCAGACAATGCAGGCAGGGGAAAATCTCGTGTACGATCAAGGGGTGGTGACAGGCATGATGACTGAATTGAATGAGAAGTATCGGAGAGCTATTGCCGCAGGTGTTCGCACCTGGAACATCATCTTGGACCCGGGAATTTCATTCTCGAAAGATCTTGAACAGAATTTGGAACTGCTCAGAGTACCTTTGGGTGGGAAAATTCCCTGGCTCGTTGGGGTATCTCGCAAGGGGTTCATTGGGCAGATCACGGGTGTAGAAGAAGCCTCGAAGCGACAACTGGGCACTGCTGTATGTGTCGCCGCATCCATAGCACAAGGGGCGAGGATTGTGAGAGTCCACGACAGGGAAATGGTCCAAGTGGTAAAGATGACCGACGCACTCTATCGTGGCATCATGCCACGAAAAGCAGCGACATAGCGTGATATAAACATGCCGTTACTTTCGGCGTAGTTCTCCGGTGGCCGCTTGATACAACTTTCGCTAGAAAGCCGACCTCTACCACTACGCAGTAGTGCCGACTGTTCTACTATGGCTACGCATATAAGATGTCAGGCGAGCTTGTGGGGCTGTCTGCGTACGTTGATCATAGATTAAAGTTTTTCTGATAGAGTTATATATCAGCTTTAGACAATGGATAAGTCATTCTAAGTTGTAGTTATATACTTCCGTAGCTCTACGGTGCTGGATAGGCATAAGTGTGAAATGTAGCTGCAGTAATACTTTGTCTAGACAGCTTCGATCAGAGATCCAAGAGTCGACACGCACGTGAAGCATTTTGGGGCTGGTGGCAATATATTGGACTGTCATTTGGCGGAGCTCTCGGATCAAAATTTACACAAACACGGTCAAGCACGAGGAGGAAAGTTCGGCTGTATTGGTGCCGGCACCAAAGTTCATTCGTCCACAAGAAGAAAATTCCTGTCACTGAACCTACGTAGGCAGCAAATATGCAAGTCTTTGTGAAGACCCTGACGGGCAAGACTATTACCCTTGAGGTAGAGTCGAGCGACACCATCGACAATGTCAAGTCGAAAATTCAGGACAAGGAAGGTATCCCACCTGACCAACAGCGTCTGATTTTCGCTGGAAAGCAGCTCGAGGATGGACGTACCCTCGCAGACTACAACATCCAGAAAGAGTCGACGCTACACCTTGTTCTACGACTCCGTGGAGGAATTATCGAGCCTTCCCTCAAAGCTCTTGCATCGAAATACAATTGCGAGAAGATGATCTGTCGAAAGTGCTATGCTCGCTTGCCCCCAAGAGCTACCAACTGTCGAAAGGTTAGTATATTGTAACTCTACCAGGTCTGGCATATTTTCATGACGACCAAGTGGTAGATTAGCAAACATTAGGGCTTCGCTGACTAGGCTATAGAAGAAATGTGGACACACCTCGCAATTGCGACCAAAGAAGAAGCTAAAGTAAACCTTTCGCTTACACGCTGCGGAGGATTCAAGTATGTGCGATTGCGAATTTCCATTAGCTTCCACAATCAAAGATATATTCACGACATCTATCCTGCTAAATCTGTCGTTCTCAGCGCTTTTCCTGTATTTCTCTACACCCTGACTTCTCATTGAAATCTGCTTGCAACCAGGTAGACTCTGATAATGTTTCCCAAATGTGAAATCAGCATTTCTCGTACAACATTTGCTTAATTTTGCATATGGACTGTCTTGAGTGATTGCATGTCGCTCTACTCGATCACTCCCTTCATTGCAAGGTTATGTGCTCGGCAGTCTGCTCCAAGTCATTCGGTCCTTGCACGGATCCTGCTTTGCGCAAATACCGGGGCTGCATGTAATTCTGCCAAGTCCAGTGGTACTCCAGGCTTGGGGCCTGAATCGTACTTTTGTGTATTCAGCCGAAGCTCCACAGTTTTGCGTACACACACACTTCAACCCCAAAGTTCCTAGCTTGACCAAGGATCTGTGCCCTCACAAAACGTTGGATCTTGATCTGGTCGTGCACGCACCGTAATCTTGTCGTCATCAATGATTTGACCTCCTCTTTCTCCTGCGCACGACACTCTTCACAAGGACCGTATCAATGGTGTCCAGAAAATAATGGCTAGCGGTCAGATGGCTAAGCTCGCGACTCGTCGCAGAGCTAGAAAACATGGTGAGATAATGGGAACCTTCCTCAGCCCTGGAGTCTAATTGTTGCGCAGTCAAGTTGGATAACTATTTTGACTCAGAGGATGTCTCACAAATAAGAGCACCGCATGAAAGTTTCAATGGAGTGGAAGGCAGCGCGAGTAAGATTGATGATCAGGGTAAACAAGCCGCACAAGATTGGTCGGTTCGAGATACAAGATCCGGACAGGGCAAGAGTGCATCGGTCTTGTCCGCATCAGGGCCAGGAAGCGAGTCTGAGGAGAACCTTGGATTTGTGCCTATCGAGAATCCTACGACGATTGAGGACTCGCTCACTGTTAAACAAGACTTGGATGACGTCAAAAGGAAAGCTAGAGCAGGGCGTGATAATTCAATAATGATTGAACAGTTGAACAAACATTTCAGGAGAGTGGAAGAGACTGCGATGAAGGTCGAGGCCATCAAAACCGTCCTAGAGCAAGGCAACGCACGCACGAACTTGTACAACGACCGAGTAGCTTCGTTAGAGTCTCTATTAAAGGAGAGCAATAAACGCATTCAGGTTATGGAAACGACCTTAGCGCCAAAAAACGAAGAACTCGCTGATAAGGATGAAGCTCTACTGGGGATACATGGCCAACTGGAGATCCTACGCGAAGATCTGACGCGACAGTATGATGAGACTTCAAATAGGCTGAATACTACTGAACAGCTTATGAAACAGATTGCTAAATCTTGCAACGAAGATCTGGTAGTCTTACGAGGACAGCAGATAAATACAGTAACAGATTTTGAGAATATCAAAGAGAAGTTCAACGAACTGCACGCCGACAAGATGAATGAGCAGCAGCTGCAGCAACTGCATTTTTTGAATGCTAGGCAGGATCAATTGAACATTGCGCAAGTAAATACACAGCGAAGATTTGCAGATTGGGAAACACACATCCAGGAGCAGTTTGTGAAGTTGCAAAAGAGCGACATTCTCAACAAGGAACGGTACGATGAGCTGGATGTCAAACATTTGGTGCTACATCAAGATTTCGTAGGATTCCGCACTACAACGAAATATGATTGCGCCAAATTGCAAAATGAAACTGGAAGCCAGAGAAGACTTGTTGAGGCAGTGCAAAACAAGAGCACACAATTTGAAGATCAGGTGCAAGTCCTTCGAACGCAGATGATTGAAATGAAGCAGAAATACGACGATCTGCTGGCTCCGGATATGAAATTTAAAGGTGAAGTTCAACGGCAAGACCAGGATCGAGAAAAGTATTTCGACGCCTTCAGGTCTGAGTTGATTGACGATGTACAGAGTAAGCATACAGAGTTCATTCTGAAATATGAGACCCAGTTGAAAGATCAGGGCAATATAAGGAAACAATTGGAAGACATGAAGTCCAAGTATGACGAGATGCAGAGTAAATATGCGGAGCGAACAGTAAAATCAACGACTCCGCTGCAGGATCCGGAAATTAGCAAGCAATTGAGCGACTTGCAATCAAAGTACGAAGAGATGCAGAGTAAACATGCGGAGCTAACAGTAAAATCAACGACTCCGCTGCAGGATCCGGAAATTAGCAAGCAACTGAGCGACTTGCAATCAAAGTACGAAGAGATGCTGAGTAAGCACATGCCGTTCTCAAGATCTGAGCCTCAGCTGCGAGATCAGGACTTTGACCAACGGTTGGGGGACTTACAGTCAAAGTACGAAGACTTGCAGACGAAACATGCAGAAGGAATTTCTAAAGCTGAGCTTCAAGAGCAGGATCAGTATGTCATCGGGCAGTTGCTCAACCTGCGAGCGAAAATCGAAGAGATGGAGCGCAAGCATACAGTGCAGGTTTCTAGACCGGCGTTTCAGCTGCACGATTCAGATGTCATCAAGCAGGTTCACGACCTACAGTCGAAGTGCGAAGACATACAGGTTAAGTATGCCGAGCTAAGTTCTCGAATCGAGCCTCAGTTGCAAGAACAGGATGTTCAAAAGCAACTTAAAGATCTGCAGTCAAAGATCGACGAATTACAAGATAAGCATACAAAGGCACAAGAGGAAGACCAAAAGCATATGCTACAAAGCAAAACTCAAGTCACGAAGACTGATTATGAGCGCTTGAAGGAGAAAAACGAGTTGCTCGAAGCTAAACTCGCAGATTATGAACAACGGTTGCTGGAACGAGTGACGACGACGCAGTGGGACGATCTGAAGCAAACGTTGGAACATTTGCAAGCGACCTATGCAGACTCACAAAACGATGATCGTGCGACGCAACAGCGTGCTCCAGGGAAGCGTTCTTCTGCTTCAGCGGAGCGTATGGTGTCTCCCCCGAAGTTGGCAAGCATGCTGAAAGAAGTTCGCGAAAGTCCGGATGGTGGGAAAGCCTTATCAATTTTCAATGATTCGTTTCCCAGGGTGGACCGGGCAGCATCACAAAACGATATCGGCTCCAGTGCAGCACGAGCTCCCGGCACATCTCGTTCTGTCTCGGCAGCGCAATCGATGTCCCCCATGCCAAGAAGGAATATGCTAGAAGAAGTCCGACGACAGTCAGACAGAGAAAGATCTTTATCCGTTGTGAACGATTCTATGCCCTCGACAGATTATTTGAGATCAACGCAAGAAGCCTCTACAGCACAATTGCAAAGCACCTTGGACCCGGTCATTGACCCGAGTACTTTCGATTTGGAAGAACCCGAGGAAGCACGAAACGAGTATCGCTCCCGTGACTCTTCTGTAGTCGGAGCAGAAGTCCTCGATGGAAGATTTGCGAAACACGATGATATAACCAGAGAAACGGGTCACGTGGGGGATAACAATGTGCACGAGACAGGCTCAGACGTAAAGACTCCAAGAGGTCTTAGCCGACACGCAACAGATACCACACCTCAAGAAAAAGAACTTTCAGATCGAACAAAGAAGGGCAACGAGCGCCATTCTTCGTCTATGAGTGTTGACACTCGATTCAAAGCTGTCCTTTACAGTGACACATCGGCGGTTGCTGGTGCTTCGTCGTCGAAGAGAATGCTCTCAGATCGAGTTGAGCCAAACACAGACAAATCCACGTTGCAAGAGACAGATATACCTGTCCCTGCGGAGGACGAACCAGTCGAGGCTTCAATCTCGCAGCAAACTTTAATCGCTACTGGTCGACTCTTACCTCGAAGTGCGGTCAAGCAGCTTAATAAATGCACCACTTGTATCGAGCGCAGGTCGTTTTGCAACGGTGAGCCTGTTTGTGAGTCGTGTCAGACTTATTATTTGGGTCATCAACTACCCGCACAGTATTGCAGCTATCCCTTCGTACGAAAGGACCATGGCTCCAAGAAAGTCACACCAGACGATTATGTTCAGATTTTACCATCTGAAGGTGATGACGCTGTCTTGGCAGCTTTGCAGTTGAAGCGAAAAGCTCGATACTGGCGTGCTTCTACCGAGGCAGACTTTCCTGATCTCGGCAACGACAAAAGGGAAGAATTTAATGGTATGACGTCGATCACTGATTCAGTGAAACGCGCACCGCGGTCGCGCCAGAAGTCTGTGCTATCTGATGTTGGCTCCAATTATAGCACACCTCCACGGAAACGACTCAGAAGTTCTTCGCTACGGCAATCGTCGACGATTCCATCTAAACGATCTAAAAATGTGCAGAAAGTATTTGCCTCGAGCGACGAAGATATTGATGACGAGGTTGACGACGATGAGGCAGAGGAGGAAGAGGAAGTAACGAAATCCAGACTCACGAAGCCTCGTGATGCATCAATCGAATCAGATCACTCATCAAGTGCCGAGTCCTCTGCTAGGAGTGAGATTCAGTTTGTGCAGCCTGCAACGTTTCCGGAAGCGCAAGATTCGATTTCGCACGAGTCGAGAGGATCGTTTCGACCTTCCATGCCAAAGTTTCAATGAATTTATGAGGAGAGGAGACGAAGATGTAGGATTATTGTATGTATTACAAACGTAAAGGCCTTTTTATAGTTCATTTTTGATTTTTTTCTGTATATCGGAAAACGTATTAAATAAGCAGTGTACATTTGCATCACGAATGAGCATTAGCGTCGTTCCATTCATTGGTGTATGCATCGAGACCGTCATCAGTATACATTGTCCCCCAATAGGCAGCCATATCGCCTTCCCCCTTTCCCTCCGAACCTGCAGCACCCGGTGAGGTGGTCGTTGGTTCTTGCGACATGGTTGCTGCATCCGGAGGGGAGAAGAGGTAATCTGTATTGGCGAGCGGCGCTTGCACTGCATCAACGTCGTGATTGATGTTTTCACCATTACTATTTTCATGTTCTTCCACCGCAATATCCTCCTCCTCCTCTTCTTCTTCTTCTTCTTCTCGAGGCGGATCCTTGATGACATTGCTCCTCAATAATGGCTCCGTTGTATCGGCCACACGACGGATGCCTTCTGTCGCTTCCAACGTATCGCACATTGTCTCTAATTTTGCAACGAGCTGTTTGACGTCGCTTTGTGTTTTTTGCGCCTGTTGGCGAAATTCGGATGAGACATCGAAGGAGACTGACTTGTGTCGTTCCAAAGTACTGTGCGTTGCCGTTGCTCCTCCTCCGAGCCCGCTTGCTGCTGTTGTTGTTGTGCCCGTAGATGCGGCGGTACCGGCAAGACCATCGGAGGATGATCCTGGAGGAGTCATGGCGCTCGCTCCAGCGGGCGCGGCAGTGTCTTGCTCTTGAGGAGGAGGAGGAGCAGGGCCATGCAAGAGCGGTGATAGGAGTGCAGGAATCGCGGCTCTGAGTAAGCGAATCTCTTCCTTGATTTGTGATAGCGTTTGGATGTGCGAATAGGCGAGCAAGTCTCTTTCCGCAGAGGGCGATGAGCGGGGCACATCAGACATTGCGGCCATTCCTTCACACGGAGGGGGGACCGAAGAAGCTACAAGATACGTTGGGAGCAGTCGTTGTCGCTGTTGTCCCTCGTATGTCAAAATTGCCAAGTGCGGCATGTCAACTTCTCCACATCACGAGCAAACGTTAAGTGATCACATTTTTTGATTGATTAAAGATTATTATATTATCATTAGTGTTGTCTGTCTATCTGGCAGCGCCTGGAGCAGCGGCCGCTGCCGTAGGAAGTTGACAAACAACTTTGGTCTGACTACCTGGAATTCCTGGCTGTTTTGCCGCATCCGTAGCATCGATGGTTGCACCCACAGATGCACCGCATGCGCCAAACGTAGCAAACTGAGCAGTTCTGAGATTCTGCAAGTCGAGCGTGGCCTTGTCTCCCGCACTGCTCACAGCGGCACTTTGACCTTGGATTTGCTTGATTTGTGAGACGGCCCCCATGGCCTGTCCGATGGCAACGCCAGCATTTTCATACGCCGTGACGCCCGACTGATCAATTTTGGTACCGGCTTTCGCGTTGAGTATTTGAGCCTCAGTCTGCATCGCTTTCTGTGCAGCTTGAGCCGCAGGGAGTACTGCGGATCCCGCAGAAGCAGTCACGAGCGCATTGACAGAGTCAGATGCCGTTTTCCAGCTTGCTAGGAGGTTTAGTATATATATATCAATGTAGCATTGATGTCCCTCTTACTCGCTACGCCCTGAAGCGATTGAGCACACACGTCAGTGATCCCGGTACTGGTCATTTGCTGATTTGCGGCGGCCACAGTCTTGGCATCCAGATTTGGGAGCATCGACTTCAAGTTTGGGACGGCAGACGTAGGAGCAGCAGACACGGCAGTTCCTGTGCCTGAAGGCTGCTGTGCCAGGACAAGAGAGGCAGAAGTGAAGAATAAAGTGGTAGTAGTGGTGAATCGCATGGTTGGCTTGTTGATGGCATGACAATGGAAGCAGATCTCAACCTTATATACTCTCTGAAGGCCATAGTCTCAAGGCCTCTCTGCTGAAAGGGGCGAAACGCCGAGTGTGCAGGATGATGTTTTGCGTTTCTCTGACTTGTCGCGAAGACGCTGAAATTTGTTTTGTCACGAGGAGCCGAGTGGCGGGAGGGATTGCCTCTTTCGAGTGGCGCAAGTCGTCACTCTACTAGAAATCCATTGCTCTTCTAGCGACCTCGTCTGCTGCTGCTGCTGCTGCTGCTGCTGCTGCTACGACGTCTCGTCTTTCGTGTCGCCATGGGAAACACGCAATCCGCCCGGTCTTCACAGGAGGAACAGATCAAACAGATTGATGGAGGACCATTGACACTTGAGGCTGGAGTCTACACGACCACGCAAGACTGGAAAAAGAGTGCTGTGAGGGCTCTGCAACTTTCACGGAAATTGGCCCCGTACTATAAAGGCCTCGAAGATTATGACCCGAGCTGGTCAAGCGAAAAGTTGGTACAAGTATTACGCAAAACCCTGGAACCGACTTCATATAACCAAGCATTGCTGACTTCTCTCAACGATCCTGCAGGATCCTCCAACCCAGCTTCCGCAGCACAGTCTGCACTTGCAACGCCGTCGCGTCCGTCTTCCCTTGTTGACGGCGAATCGAGCCCTTCTACACGTTCGCAGAGGCCACGGGCCGTGACAATGGATTCATCCTCGAACGTCCAGCACTTGAGTCGACCTAAAATCCCGTTTGGTGCATACTTATATCAGCATGCGGTAGAGTGTCCCATCTGCTTTCTCTTTTACCCTTCCAACATTGCAACGACAAGATGTTGTCGTCAGCCAATCTGCACGGAATGCTTCGTTCAGATTCGACGTCCCAATCCCCATTCTCCAATCGTGCACGCAGATGATCCTAATCCGCCGCCAGAGAACCCGGGCACACTAATCATGGAACCTGCCGTGTGCCCCTACTGCAATCAATCGGATTTTGGCGTCATTTATGAAGCGCCAAACTTCAACTTGCCACGCACCCCTTTTCGTCCATTACCAGCGACGGAGCGTGATATCCCGGCGCAGGATAAGCGCGTCGTGCTGATTGATCATATTCGACCAGAATGGCAAGCGAAACTTCAGCGGGCGAAAGATCGTGCTGCAAGACGTGCTGCCAATGCTGCTTTGATCACCGCGCACTTGCAGCGCCAAGAACGAAGGGCCTTGGAAGCTCGCCTCCGTACTGGAGGCAGGTCGCGCAGACGCGAAGCAGAGGCAATTGAGGAAGAACAATTGGCGGAAGCCATCAGACTTTCCATGCTCGAAGATGAACAGAGGCGAAACACGCAAGCTTCTTCATTACCGACCACCGACACCGCTGCTCCCATTGTCTCTTCCGCCGCGCTACATCAGGCGTCATCAAGTCATCAGAATCCGCCGCCCGTGGATGTGACTGGCCCCTCTGCTCCGAGACAATCGACAGATAGTTATTCCCGAGGCATAGGGTCCGTTCCCATGCCTGAACTCATCTACGGACCACCACCAGACTCATTCGATCCTCGCACACATCACACGCCGCTGCCGACACAACTCGACGATGACGTCAAGTGAGTATTTGTCATTTCCCTGGTTTTTGAGGCACCATTTCTAACTCATGGTTCATAGGAATGTCATGGACTCTTTGCGTCGAACAAACTCATCGTCACTGAATGCTCAACGCGCTACTGGATCGGTCCTCGGCAGCAGGACAGCGGGTCAGGAGCCTGTTGTGCCATCACGTAGTCGCGCAAGCTCATTGCTGCAGCATGTCACCTACGATGAAGAGCAGCATGAAGGGACAAAGTGAGATTTTTTCCATCTTCCATGAGAGCGACAATAATGAAGAAAAGCAATGGCAGGGCGCAAGATGAAGTAAAACACACAGTAGAATAGTATTTAGCCATGGCAAATTCGGACATCCGGGGGAACGCTTTGTCCTTCCTTTTAAACAGTAGTTTTTGATCACTTTACGAAGAATTTTTCTTTTATTTCTAGACCACCTCAACACCACGCTTCCCGAGTGGGCTTGATAACATAGGAAGGGCGTGCAATCTTCTTGTTGTGCTCAAAATCAGTTCTGCACGTCTAAACCATATTAGTTCATATAGGATGTCGTCAGCTCTCTAAGAAGAAGTAAGGGTCGGAATTGACCTGAGCAGTCTCTTTGATGGGCAAAATACCTTCTACCCAAGAAAGTGGAACAAGCACACCGGATTCCCAGTTCCTACAAACAATGCGCGGCGAATCGGCACCCTTACGCTTTTGTGTGAATATGTGATCTCCCCACGCAGAGGCAGAGAAGTTTGCTGACCCTACATATGCCCAACCAATCGAGGAATCGTCTTTTGCACGGCAGGTGATTATTTTACAATGTGAGAGTAACCTTGCTCTGACAGGCTCGTGTTGCTTCAAAGACTGTCGCGGAAATCCTGTGTTTTTGTAAAACTGTTCTTGAAAACAGATAGTACCAGCGCCACCGGCCCTGCTGTTGCGCACTTCTTGCTTTGTCGGAAAGTAAATGCTCAGGTCCTGCAAGTCGTGCATCACAGGGGTCGTGCTTTTGAATATGTTGTCGCTCTTCAGACCAATGCAAGCATGCATAAAAGTCTTGCAAAAAGCCGGCTTGAGTGCTCCCAAGGATGAAGTGATGTAGCCGACTTTTACATGAGACAAACGTAAGTGCAGAGACCCCACAGCTCGAGAGAGCCCAGGCAGCCCGACACGATGCACCTCGTCTCTGAAAGTAACACCACCAATGGTGGAAACAAATCGAATCTCCTTTGTGCGGCCAAAGTCGTAGTCTGTAAGCTCTGCAATGATGGAAGTTGCAAGTTGCGACCGTTGTAGAAAGTACTGCAAATCTTCCAGAAACCCGGTTATGTTATGCTCCCTCTCGTCATCGGTATCGTCGTCTGGGCCAACTGGTCGGATCTTTGGAAAGTCTTGAACGAAAATGACGTTTTCCATTGTGCCATCCTCACCCCAATCATATGGCACGAGGTTGGCTGAGGGAATGACGAGTCGAACGAAACTATCAAAGAACAATAATTGTAGTCTTAAAAATTAGTGCAATGTCTTGAAGTCTTCGTTGCGAAGAAACTCACTTGGAGTGCATGATGTTTGCACCGGCCATAGGTGTAAAGTGAGCATGTAGCTTGGGGAACTTTGAACACAAGTTCTGCATGCCTTCCTTCTCCTCTGGTATCCTTGCGCCATACATCAGGTGAAGTGCAGTCTTGCCAACATCTATTTTCGTAAAGAGCCATTCAATGTCCCATTGAAAGGAGGAGAGAACAGCACGACGCAAGTTTGAGCGGTCAAACAGTTCTTCAACGGCAACATGATGTGCCTCAATGCGATATGTTTTTGCTCTAGTGAGCAGCACTTTGCCTTCTGGAAATTGTCGGAGCCTCTGTCTACTTGCTTGGGCCGCAAGTTTCGGGTCTTCGTTCTTCATCGGAGTGTCGTCAGTAAGATCAATGATTTGCGTTAATGACTGTCTTTGGGTTTCAGAAGTCTGGGTCGATGAGAAGCCATGTCTCTTGCGCTTCCTTGGGTTCTCTGCGCCACTCACGCTTCTGTCCTCGTCCTGGAGCAAACAAAAGGAGTCGTGGGACTTGTTGGGCGACTTAGAAACGGATTCATCCCGTACTGCCGTAGTAGTATCATTGGTCAAACGAGCCAGACGTTTAGCTCTCTCATCCGCATTCATTCTACCATGACAAGGAGAGGAGTGTATGACTGAAGAGTCTCCTGATTCGTGTGAGTGAACAAGACCGGCTCCATGAATGCAGCAGTTTCTTGTGTTTGACTGTTTGCGTTGACCTCATCTTCTCGCTATTCGCGAAGAAGACTCTGTCTATGGCCGCGGCGGTGCTGACGGACTCGGTCGGTTTGGGAGGAGTCGTCAGACGCGCGCCATGCGATTAGTTGACCACTATAGACATGTTTCATTCGGCCACGACACAAGTAGATTGTGTCGTGGACACAGTGTCTATGCCCAATCTACGTGGCGCCAGCATAAGTGAGCCAGGGTTGAACATGCTGTCAAGATAAGGTGATGCATGACATGTTCTTAACGGCATACTCACAGACTGCTGCCCATATATATATGGCGCTCACCGGACACTCAGGGGTCTGATAAGCAAGCATTATGTAACACATGTACTCGAGAGAGGCTGCTCAGTCCCGCGATAGTAACCGGCCATCCGGTCTTCTGTGCTATAAAGACGTTCCGTGCTCGCTGATCACTCGTTTCGTCCGAGTCATTCGTTTCTCGTACCTTCAATGTTCATCTCCCTATACCTGCTTGCAGGACTGTGCAATTTCATACCAGTACAGGCCTCGGGCAAGCATCACCATCATCATCTTGTAAAAACGTATGGCGACTCCTCAGTCGAGTGGCTTCACTGTGGTAAACTCGGAAAGCATAGCCTTGAGTGCGCTACCATCTACGTTCCTATGGATCATTTTGCTTTGCACGCAAACAAAAGCATGAATTTTTCAATTCCTTTGGTGCGTATGATGTCCAAGAGGGGCAAGGAAACTATTCTCCTCAATCCCGGGGGCCCGGGTCAAAGCGGTATTGAACTACTGACCAGCGATGGTGAGTCTTTGAGTACGATTATCGGAGACGAATTTCATCTCTTGGCGTTTGATCCACGGTATGTCTCTTCATGCCACAGATAAGAATGCTTCACTAATCGTGCAAGTGGTGTCGGAGCCTCAAGACCGCTGGCAAGCTGCTATTTGCCGACTCCCTCTGATTGCACAGACGATCTCAAAAAAGCACTGGGTCCACTCACACCTTCCGATGACTCGACCACCAGCATCGAAGCCAATTCGGGTGATTATTTTTCTTGGAATTATAGTTATGCCAAAGCTTGTGTCGAAGTGACAGGACCACACATCCTTCATATCAATACTCCACAAACAGCGGCAGATATGAATGACATACTCAGAGCAATTAGTCAGAAGCACATGAACTATCTTGGCTACAGCTACGGAACTGTCTTGGGATCCACCTATGCACAAATGTATCCCGAGCGGGTCAACAGAATGGTTCTGGACGGCGTTCTCAGTTCTCGCAGATACTACGAGGATACATGGATAACGAATGAGGTTGATACGGATGCTGTTTGGCAAGGTCTCCTCGAAGAATGTTTCAAATCTAAACAGTCTTGCGAATTAGCGGCAAACTTTTCCAGTGTAGAAGAGTTACAAGTGAATCTGACCACTACCATTGACCGTCTCAAAGACGACCCGATGCCTGTTTACCTCAACGCCAGTGCTTATGGAACTCTACGCGATGTCGATATTCGCAAGGAAGGCATATTCCGTCGACTCTACGAGCCAATCAGGTGGCCTTTATTGGCCATATCACTTCACGCACTGATCAAGGGCGACTACGAGACTCCTTATAAGCACTTTTTCGGTGGTGTCTTACCCGGGCCCGAACGCACTAAGCCCACGTCTTCCAAGCATGAGGACATGACCCAGCAGGACAATTCAATGGACATTATCAAGTATAGCGATGCTGCTCCGAAAGATCAAGCAACACGAAAAAAGCTCACACGAAAAGAGATTGTCAGTGCCTACAAACCACTCCCCGCATACCTGGTCCATGATGTAAATGATCAGCAAGGCTTCTTGGACAACTTTTGGCAGTATGGCAGGGCTCATTCTTTTGTGCCGAGCAGCAGCGTGAAGACTGCACACCCGATCCTACTATTGAGTTCGAGTCTCGATCCCGTCACTCCACTTGCCGAAGCCATAGAAATGAATAAAGTCCTCCGAGATAGTGTCTTGGTGGAACAAAAATCCATGGGCCACACGGCTTCCTCCATGCCGAGTCGTTGCACGGCTTTACACATGAGAAGGTACTTTAATGAAGGAGTTCTTCCCCCGAAGGGTGTCAAGTGTGAGATTGACCGGCCGTACTTTCCAGATCCGAAAGGCCCAAACTGGATCGTGTTGACCAAAGAAGAGGCAGAATTGTCCGCGGCACTATTGAACCTTGCCGAGGACCTGAGTCCGCGTGCCAATCCTTCGTCCTATCACAAACGACGGCCATGAGAGACCTTTATACACTATTCCCCGTACTTGGAATACTAGTAATGATACCCATTAATGAATTGCCCATCAATAACCCCGGTGAGAAGATCCCCCACGTAAACTTTTGGAAAAGCGGCAATTCCCGCCGATGCAGAATTGCCTCCCCTCTCCCCAAATAATTTGCCCCGGATTATATAAGATACAACACCCCTCATTCTTTCTCCTGAGTGTGTATCCAACAATGCTTTTCCCAAGAACCATCCAAAAGTCTCTCAAGACACTCCCTGCCCGATATCGGCAGTTTTCCAAATTCTCCTACCAGGATCCTCTCAATATACAGACACTTTTGACGGAAGAAGAGATTGCTATTCAGGATACTGCGCGTGACTATTGTCAGGAGAAACTACAGCCTCGCGTGTTGGAGGCATACCGCAATGAGACATTTGACCGCAACATCTTCCGGGAAATGGGTGACCTCGGCTTGCTGGGGGCGACGATTGATGGGTACGGGTGCGCTGGAGTGAGTTCCGTCTCCTATGGGCTTATTGCACGAGAAGTAGAGCGTGTGGATTCAGGGTACCGCTCAGCCATGTCTGTGCAATCCTCCCTCGTCATGCATCCGATCCATGCCTTTGGCACGGAAGCACAAAAGGAGAAATTCCTCCCCGCTTTAGCAAAGGGAGAACTCGCCGGTGCGTTTGGTCTGACTGAGCCCAACCACGGCAGTGACCCTGCGAGCATGGAAACGACAGCCAAGGAAAGCGGCAGCGGGTACGTCATTTCAGGCTCGAAAACGTGGATTTCCAATTCTCCTTTTGCGGATGTCTTTGTCGTTTGGGCGAAATGCGCATGGGACGGCAAGATTCGTGGATTCCTGCTGGAACGCGGCATGAGCGGGCTGGAGACACCGAAAATCAATGGGAAATTATCGTTGCGTGCGAGTACCACGGGAATGATCAATATGGATGAAGTCAAAGTGCCCGCTGAAAACTTGCTGCCCGGTGTAGAGGGCCTCAAAGGTCCCTTTTCCTGCCTCAATAATGCGCGATTCGGGATCGCCTGGGGAGTCATTGGCGCACTCGAACAGTGCCTCGAGTTGGCGCGACAATACGCACTCGATCGACATCAATTCAATCAACCCCTCGCCAAATTTCAACTCGTCCAACAAAAACTCGCCAATGCCACAACTGACGTCGGGTACGGTCTGCTTGCTGCCATCCAGGTCGGACGACTCAAGGATAGCGGGGACCTCGCCGTCGAAATGATCAGTATGATTAAGCGACAAAACTGCGAGCGCGCTCTCGCCGGATCGCGACAGCTGCAGGAAATTCTTGGCGGTAATGCCGTGGCAGACGAGTACCACATTGGTCGGATATCTCACAACTTGCATGTCGTTGCGACTTATGAAGGAACGAGCGATGTACATAGTCTCATTCTGGGTCGTGCCATTACTGGCATTCAAGGGTTCTATTAGTAGAAGCTAACCTAAGCTGTAGTAATCAATGACCACGTAGCCAGTCTAAAATTGCTTGATCCCACATCACGCACGAAACAATGGCGGTGATGGGTCTGCAACTCACTTTGGATGTACTTGACACAAAGACTGCCGATCCCTGTCGCCCGACCTTCCGCTAATGAAAAATTGCCAGTCGTGAGAAAACCAATCAATTGGCAAACTTGTTTTCCATCTGCACGATAGACGCGAGCACGAGATTTCGGCGACCCTCTTTGTTCCATCCTTATTCGAACCTGCATGATACCACGCGCACATTGATCAGCCGTCAAGTGATTAATGAGACTAGCATGCAACAACAAAGGGAGCAAGGGATGATCCGATCTCTGCAAGCTCGCGTCGTGCTGAAACGGTCCCGCAAGTGGCTGACTCATCGTTTGCTTGGGCACGGAAGTCGGTGTTGCAAGCACACCTAGCTGAGGCGTACTCGAGTCCAAAGGAGCCGTTATATTGATGTCCTCCATGGTGATATCGCCGCTGAGCGCGGGACGTTCTTCTATACTTCCACTCACATGACTCAAATCACCGAGTATCGACTCTGACGACACGTTGATGAGAGACCCAAAATCGCAAGCGAAAGGATCACCGATTTCAGGCTTACCATCAATTGCTTTCGCAAAACTCTGCCGTTTTGCAGGCGGTCGGCGGAGGTACCATTTCTCGTGCTCATTGCGTTGTTCTGCTGCTTGAACGTCTCCCGCCAAAGTGCCATGGTAGTCGTTGGGAAAGAATGGCTCAACATGCTCATAATGAATCTGTGCCAGTTCTTGAAGACCTCCAAATCGTATCAGCGGCAGATGATTCAATGAATACCAGAGATCAGTGATGTACGCCCAAGGCGCCATGATTGAAACGCCGAGCCTTGTGCGGTAGAAAATAACGGGAATACCGGGACAATCCTCATGCGCAAGATTACTACCTTTTGGCTTTGCTATGTTGACTTTTTGCACTGCCTCTCTCGAAAACAGAGGTGAAGAGCCCGCATGTTCCGGGGGCTGCATCAGATACGGGTTGCTCGCCTTTGCGGGCTCTGAAATCATGCGAGGAGGAAAGTCGTTTCGAGGATCTTTGCAAATGAGAGGGAGAATTAATCCTGCGCTAATCTCATTCGGTTTCAGTCCATGGAAAGACTTAAAAGCCTTGGCACAATCACTCTGCTTTGATTGCTCTGCAACTTTCAATATGCTCAGGGACGCATCTATAGCCAATGGCCCAATCAAGTCGATCGAGCCAATTTGAAATCGCATGTCGATGAGACTGAAATCTGTACTTGACGCACCTTCTTCAGATCTGGCAGGCTTTCGCTCCGCAAGTAATATCTTCCACACTATCACGAATGTTGATGGATGTACAAGTAAGAAAACAGACGAAGACTGTTCTGTGCTCCCCGAATTCCATAGAACCGTTGCAGGACAAAGAAGCACGTCTCCATCATACAAGTGGCATGCGACTGCTCGTACACCTTTTCGTGCACGCAAGCCACATGTGTCCTTTGTGCGGGTAATCTTTTGCAGTGCCTGCGCGAGTGCTTTACCAGCACCTTTTAGCAATATGGTTGCTCGATACGATGTATCAAAAACCATGGCACCTTTGGATGTGGAAGCTCTATGAGTCGGTCTATATGTCTTCTCATTAGGAGATTCTGCAATGACAAAATGCCATTTGACTTGCATTCTGGCTCTTTTACACGTCCACAAATGTGATGGCAGCCATGTCTTGTTCCGCTGACGATCCACGAACTTTCCTTTTTGCAAGGGTTTGGTGGCAGGAAGATCTGTGCCGGGTAACATGGCTGGCTCTGGCAGACTTTCTTGAGCAGAGTCTTGCAATTTCTTCTGTATTCGAGCGAGCTTTTTCAGAGTTCCTGATCTGCCTCGCTTCCGCTTAAAGGGGATGCGTCTGTGCGTCGACTTCTTCTCTTCCTCCGTCAGTTCTAATATAGCTCTAGCACGTAAACGTTTAGGCACTCGTTTGACATTATGACTGGCTGCACGTCGCCTCAGGTAGCGAGGCAAGCTCTGGAAAGCCCTTTGCACACCTGCCTCTCTTGACTTTTTAATGGAATCTGAAAGAGCTTTAATCTCGAATCGTCTTGCAGAGAGAAAGTCTTGAACTGGAATAGCGCCATCTTTCAAGGATGCTGATCCACTCTGACTCGCAATGTTGCGAGCAGACCGAATTTTCTGTTTCTTGCGTTGTACTCCTGCAGAAAGAGAATCAAAGGAGCGTTTCATGCTGTGATTGTGATTTATGGTATTATCATCAAGAACCCGTCTTTCCTAGTTCTGGCCAAGAGCGCAGGTGAGTTGTCTTGAGTACTGGGTAGCTCAGGCTGTTCTAATAATATATTTATGCACAACAATCAGAAATAGACTGCTCGGCTAATCGCACTGCGCAGAACAAAATTTAGGAGATAAAGCGGTGTGCAACATTGATTCAAAGCGAATGCTATAATATTGAGCTGTCTGACATATTTATTGGTTGTTCCTAATGGGATGACAAGAGGTCTTTTGACGCGAATGCTGCCATGTGTTAGTATCGATTCCGAAAGCTTTTTTGGGACGAGCTTACTCTCTTCGACAATACGACCACGGAAAAATTCTGGTGCACTTCCTTTCACGTAAATATCCTCAAACAAGGTGGTCATGTCGTTCGTTGGTGCTGGACTCGCCTCGGCTGCCTTAACTTCTGCATCAACCTTCGCACGCGCGGCTTTGTCAATCTCTTTGAGCTCAGACTCCTCAACGACGCCCCACTCAAGGATCTTAGCCTTCAATCCGGCAATCGGATCATTCGTGCTTCTCATTTGCTGAATCTCTTCTCGTGTTCGGTAAGTGGTACCGGGATCAGACATTGAGTGCCCTCCGTATCTGTACGTCACAAATTCCATGACTAGTGGTCGACCACCTTCTCCAAGTGTATACTCCTTGGCGAACTGACAAGCAGTCTTCACAGCAAGGACATCCATACCATTGACTCGGATTCCTGGAATATACTGACCACGCTTGTAGTAATCCGTCAAGGCAGACGATCGGTTCGCTGCAGTGCCCATACCGTACTTGTTGTTTTCACATGCAAAGATACATGGCAGACCCCACAGTTTGGCCATATTGTAGGCCTCGAAGACTTGTCCTTGGTTGGAAGCACCATCTCCGTAAAGAGTAAATGTCGAGTTCTTTTGTTCATTGTACTTTTGGGCGAATGCAATGCCAGCACCGACAGGGACTTGAGCGCCAACGATTCCATTACCTCCGAAGAATCCTTTCGCAAACATGTGCATAGATCCTCCTTTACCGTAAGAGATACCCTCCTTTCGTCCGAGCAATTCCGCAATGATCGATTTGACAGTGCCTCCACGCATATACGTGAATCCGTGGCAACGGTAAGCTGTGATGATCGAGTCGTCGTGAGTGATGGCTTTTTCCATGCCTACGGCAATCGCTTCCTGTCCAGTTGACAGATGGCAGAAGCCTCTGATTTTCTTGGCTTTGTACAAAGCGTCGGCGGCCATCTCCAGCCTTCTCACAGTGACCATATCCTCGTACATTTGCAATAATTCTGGCTTGGTGACCTTGATGTCGAGGGATGGTGAATCGAGCTCGTACATATCGAACGACTGGTCCGAGAGAGAAACAGAGTAGGTATGGTCATCTGAATCTTCGGGTTTATGCGAAGAACTCGCTGCATCCGTGGTGACTGAGCGCTTGGTTTGTAGGTAACATTGTGCCACAAGAGGCTGTCGCAAAGCAGCAGTCGACCTTAGAGAAGTCAAAGGTGCTGAGAGAGATGTGAGTGCCTTTGAACGAAACATTATGCAATACTTAGACCGCCTGGGCCGTGCCGCGAATGTCGTAAGAGCAGAGATTGCGTGAGATGTGCGGCCCTTTGAAAATGGTTGTCGTGGGATGTGGGATTATCACGGCGCGGTGGGCCTGAGAGCTCCGCACAAAAAGGAGATTTTGGTGGGATTGGGTTAACGTTAACCTACCATCGCAACGATAATCTCTTGTGTTGCTTCATGACAACCACATGTACTGTGCTCCTTCAGCCCACGAGTGAAGCGAAGTGGTCATCTTTGAAACATGTACTTAGATTGTTAAGAATGATGAGCCTTCCTGTTTGTTGATAAGCATTTTGGCTGCAAATCAAGGATGAAGTCTTGATACATATCCATCATACGCATTTTGTACAGTCTACAACTTGGAAAAATCTCGCGCTACAATGATTGCAAGAAAAATACGCTCATCACTTCATAATACAGAAAAAGGGGGTTAAATGACGTACAGACAAATACAGTGCCGACTTGAGGACGATCCGGGGTCGGACGAGATTGCTTTATTGCTATTCACTCGTCAAGTCGTCCACCCCTGATCTGCCATGCCATCTCACTCCTGGTATTTTTTTCAACTTTAAAACTGACCATGAAGACTTCCACGACCTTGACGTGTTGTTTCGCGACGAGCTGAAGACACTGACATCTTGAGAATGTTTCTGCTGCAAGTTCACTTACAGGTAATTCTTGTGTCAGTCGTTTCCTATGCTACTGGCAGTCCCTTATCTCTTGAGCACAGATCATCAGTTCCTGGTGACCATAATACTCCTAGAGAAGCACTCACGAAAGAAATCGAACAAGCTGGGAGGCCACGAACATGGAGCAAGCCATATACCGGAATACCGAGCCAACAGTGCCGCAGAAATACCGGAGCAGAGATGATTCTGGAGAAAGATTTTGCCCATATTTTTGACTTTTCTGATGCAGATCTGAAATTGATGGCTTCGAAATTGCTGATCATGCCTGAGAGTGCGGAAAAGGACGACAAGGATTTGAACTCTGTGAAGGACCGGGTGCTTCATCATCGTCGCCAGCCAAATGAACTACCTCATGTCGCCAACAACTTGTTTGCAGTATTCGATTTTACATGTCCTCAAGGAGGCGCCATGTCTCAATTATTCTCTTGGGGTGTTGTTTACATTTACGGAACGTCAAACGTCGTGATGGTAGGCTGGCACAATATTTTGAGCTTCGCTGACACCTTTCTCTACCGCAGGACCGGTCGGTGGATCTCCACCTGGGACTCTCGATGGTGCGTTCCGCACGACAAGCTGGAATGCTGGTATCTCGCAACTGGCCACACACAAGGTCGTCTCAATGAATTGGCAGGAACTATTTCGATTGGGCTTGTTGGTATGAATCCTCAAAGGATCCAGGTTCCTACTGTGTACGAGTTCTGTGATGAGATTGGTCGAGGCATTAGAACAGACAATGGAGTCTCTTGTCTAATACAGTCAGTCCACGCTTATGGACAAGGCTGATCTCAGGTCAACTGCCCGACATCTAGCATTCTATAGTTAGTTTCTCCCAAGTCTTTGAAAGCCAAGTTGACCATGACCGAACCAGCTATCCTTGTGCTCATTCATTTCGTCGTTGAAATAATTTGATAATACTTGTGTCTCGGCCTGATCGCGCCGAAGATGCTGAAGACTAGAACGACGAGAATGTGATGCACTGCCAATCCTCCGGCGCCATGAAGTTTGCTTCACCAGTTTGATTTGGACTTATGTGCTCTGCAAACAACCGAAAGTCACTATAGCGAGCTAATCCTGTGCAGCGTGGTAGCAATTTTTCCTCAAGGACTTTCAATCTAGGATGCGAACAAACAAGCGATATTCGTTATTGGCCGATTCCATGACGTTCTAGCGAAGACTGTCTGCGTGCTCATACACGACGGCAAACGCCATTTTTGGTGCAACATACGGTACAGTAGTCATACATATTGTGAAGAAAAAAATCGTTATAAAGTGAGCTTCTTCGTTTCATCATAGGCACCGTCAGAAGTTGGATCGTCGTCAGAGTCGCTCCCTAGGGCATAGGTCTCTTCATCACCAAGATCTTGTTCTGCTTCACTATCATAGCCATCTTGTCGAGGCCTGCCATCGTCGTCTCTGGCATCAAACATGACGTCTTGGCCTTGATTTTGGTTGATGAGGCGCATCTCTTCCACATCTCGAACGACAATCCTTTTTGCTGGTACTCGGCTCTGTTTACCTGCCACAAGATAGCGTTTTTCGCCAGTGAACATCAGATCGATTTCCTCAAGAGACTTTCCTGCCGTCTCCGGATAGAACAAGTACACTAATGGGATGAAGCTTGCGTTGAGGATGAAAAAGATGATGTAGAATTTCCAGCGCAAGTGATGTATTCCGAGTGGAGTCAACTGAACAATGAAATAGTTGAACAACCAGTCGGAAGCAGAAGCCATGGCGGCGCCCTTTGTGCGCATTCCTATACTATTGATCTCGGCTGGATAGAGCCAGGGAATAGCGCACCAGCCAGAGCCGAATGCAATAAAGAAGAGCACGAAAGCCGTGACGGCGAGTATACCGCCAACATGTGCGAAACTGGGCACGTTGTCCACAATCCCAAGAAAGATACTTGCAGCCAAGAAGCACAGCGTCATGAGCATAGATAGTCCAATCAGTAGTGCCCTACGACCGAGCTTTTCGATCAAGAAATAAGGGATCAAGGTCGAAAGACAGAAAGAGATTGAGTTGAATGCCGCAATGATTCGAGCCCATTTCTCTGAGATACCAACAGATTTTTGAAGTACAACCGGAAAATAATAAGCCACGACATTGATTCCTGTCAGTTGTTGCATAGCTTGCAGGCCTATACCTAGAAAGGCTCTCCAGAAGACCGAATTTTCGTCTTTGCCCTTGAGAATGTCCGTCCAGTTCACCTCATTCTTGCTCTCTAGCTCAATTGACTCGATAATTTTGGCTCCTTCTTGTTTGACACGCTCAGAGTTTACATCCATACCGTCCAGTTGGGCAATAATCTCCATGCCTTCTTCCCGTTTGCCGTGCATCATCATCCAGCGCGGGGATTCTGGTGCGAATGGTAGTGTCACGGCGATGATCAGGGCGAAAACCAGCTGCCCGGCTAAAGGGACTCGCCATTGCAAATTGGATCGGACGGGCGAGAACACCAAGGTCGTCCAATTACTGATGACGAAACCAAGTACATTGATAAACATCTCCATTACAACAGCCTTGCCACGATCATGCGCTTCTGATACTTCGCTATGGTACACAGGTGCTGTAGCGGTATTGAAGCCATTTCCGATGCCAGCAATAAATCTGCCCCAAGCTAGCTCGCCAATTGTGGTAGAGAACGTTTGCAGTATCGCGCCGATGGACATGATTGTCACCCCTAGCATGATTGTTCGCCGCCTTCCCAGTATTTCGCCTACGACGATGCATAAAAGACAGCCAACAAAACAGCCCACGTCATAGATGGAAGTCACGAATCCTTGAACCCCGGGCGAGGGATCGTTGAATTGCTCGAGGAACTTGTCGCCGACCAAGATACCGCCAAACAAGCCTTGGTCGTATCCAAACAGACTCATCGCCGTGACACAGACGAGGAACACAGCGGACCGTTCTTTGATTGTTCCATTCTTCTTGCGATATCGTGTGCGTATAGGCTCGTTCTCAGGTGTCCTAGGCCTGTCGTAGCCGACTTGTGCATAATCCATGACTCACGACTCCAGATGGCTGCAGCAGCGGAATGCCAAGTGCTGTTAGATTTGACGGAGTGAAGGACTATCGGGATTTGCGTGAAAGAGTGGCACGCTGCGACAAGCGCACCGAGGGCAGTATGGATGATGCTGACAAGGATGGATGGAAGCTGGGGCAGTGGAGTTGAAGTAGTTGAACCTCTAATGCTGACCACCCTGCATTCACACAACAACTCCACCGTTTCTACACAAAACATTCGCTTCTCTTGTTGCCCTCCATCATACTGTAATCTCTATCGCAAATCATGAGCTACAATAACCCCATTCCCTAGTTACTCATGGAACAGGCTGTGCTGTATTCACTAGACAATGGCTTCCTCGACTCTGCCGTCTTCCTGGCTGAGCAACTCTACCATACCGACACATTCAACAATCATGCTCGATTCATATATGGTCTCTGTTTGTTGCAGGCATCGCAGATAGATCAGGCGCACTTTGTCACTCGAGCTACAAAACATCTGGGTTGTGCTTATGTATATGCTCGTTCATGTCTACAGTTGAAGAAATACAAAAGCGGCATTGAGAGTCTTTTGGCCGTTCAACAGTCCTGGCAAGGGTCTACAAACTTTTACTATCATACGGAGTCGAGTAGACGCTTGACGCCAGACTCGGCTGCAATTCACTGTCTCCTCGGCCAACTGTACAAGCATGACCTCGATGTGAAGCGCGCCATAGAACATTTCGTTAGCGCTATTCGAGGCAATCCGTACATTTTCGAAGCATTCCAAGGTCTGCTGAGTCTCGGAGTCGAACTACATGTCAAAAATGTGTTTCGTCCTTCGGAAGCTCTAAACAAAGCGAGAATGTCCCACAATGGCATGGAACAAACCGCAAAACCGGATCTGGCTGCAGTTACACAAGCGACCCCAGATATCTTCAATCAGCCCTCAAAGTCCAATGTCTCCAAAAACTACTTGTTTCGGCCTACTATGCCTTTGACAAGACTGGATGAATTCGATACGCCAGACGGGCCTGCTACGCCGACCGTAGGACTCAATTTGGAACGATCATCTTTCGAATTGACGCAAGGCACTGTGCAAGCGCCAATCAGGACTAAACGCAAGACAAAGCCCGCGGAAAGCACTGGGCCACTCTTTGGCGCACCTCGTACGGGAATTGAAAGATCACGACAAAGGGAAGTTACCAAGGATGAAGCCGGCTCCGTGTCAAGTGGTCAGAGACGAAGCTCTCGACTAAATCTCTCTAGACTGAGTCCAACGAAGAGCAAAAAATCCGACAAGCATAACGTCATAAATCAAAAATCGAGATCGCAACCGGAATTCAAGGCTCCTATAAATGGCAAGGCAACCTCAGCAGTGCTCACTGGTGAATCTGTTCTCACTCTGCCCTCGCCAGAAGCAGAAATGACACTATTGCGGCTTCTGAACAGGATAGGAGAAGCGTATTACGCACTCTCGAAATATCAGTGCCAGAAGAGTATCGAGCTATTCCGAGCACTGGATCCTGGTGCAGCAGCCTCGCCGTCGATTCTAGCGAAACTCGCCCGTGCCTACTATGAGCACGGCGATTTCGAGAAGGCTGCACATTGCTACCAAGATCTTCGCAAGATTGCCCCGGGTCAGTTAAAAGAGATGGAATTATACTCGACTTGTCTCTGGCATCTGCGGCAAGATATTGCACTAAGCTATTTGGCTCATGAAGCCTTGGATCATGATCGTCTCTCGCCACAGTCCTGGTGCATTCTGGCCAATTGCTTCAGCTTGAAGGGTGAGCATGACCAAGCCCTCAAATGTGTCAGACGAGCCATCCAGCTTGATGTGAATTTTGCGTACGCGCATACTCTGGAAGGACATGAGTTGGCGGCTACTGAGGAATATGAAGAGGCACAAGCCTCTTTCAGAAACGCCATTCGTGCAGATAATAAACATTACAATGCCTGGTATGGATTAGGCATGGCTTACTTGAAGAAGAATGAGAATACAAAGGCGGAATATCACTTTGTAAGAGCGGCACAAATCAATCCGACCAATGCTGTGTTGGCCTGCTGTATCGGTATAGCACAGGAACACTCTCAAAAATGGCCCGAGGCACTACGGCAGTTCCAGCTAGCTTGTGAGTTGGCGCCTGGGAGCGTGCTTGCCAGATTCAAAAAGGCCAAGGCGCTCATCATGGTCCGCGACTACAAGAATGCCATGAACGATCTTCACATCTTGAAGGAATTAGCGCCTGATGAAGCCAATGTGCATTATTTACTGGGCAAGATGTATCGCCAATTCGGAGACAAGGTTAGTGCCATGAAGCACTTGACGATTGCCATGAATTTAGACAACAAGGCTAGTCAGGCCGTCAAAGACACGATGGAGAATATGGATGCCATGGACCAGTTTATGGAACAGCGTTATTGAGGGAGGCAGAGCATCATCATGTGCATAGCTAGCGACAGCCGGGTGGAATGAGGTTTTCTTTTTTTTGCTTCTTCGGCTTTTTGTCACATTGTTTCATCATTCAAGAATATTCATTGTAAAAGTCATTCATGCGATACCTTTACACTACTGCTTGTCTTGAAAAATTTTGGGTAGAATGGAAAATATATATATCATATCAGGCAGGACGCCTTCAATCAAGTCACTGACCGCCACGCGCATAATGTATACCTTGTAAACAATTCGTGATGGAACATTGTCAGTTTGCCGTACCGCGTTCGAAAGAATCCTTCATTTCCTTGGTGTACTTGTCGTAAAACCTGGAGATTTTCTGGTTAAACACTTTGTTGCGATCATTGATATAGTCGCCTTGATCGTTGACGCTTCTGCCGCGCTTCGCTTTTGCCTTTTGTCGGGCGGCATCAGTCTTGGATAAATCTGCAATCAAGCGATCAATGCTTTCCTTTTGTGGCTGCTGATGAATGAAACCGACATGATGAAGTCGTTCTTGCGCCGTTGTGGTTCCCCGGTCTTCTTCTTGCGGCAGGAGTGCCTGCCCTTGTGCTTTTTCAAGAGCGTAGGCGGCCAAATCAGGCACTAATCGGCTCGTGTTGCGCGCATATTGTTTCGCTGCTTCTTGCGTATAATCGGCAAACCCATCTTCTTCCCTCCTCGCCTTGCCCTCTTCTTTCCGCGCGTCCCATGACTCCGATTCAGCAATCGTCCAATCCCATGCTCGTTTCCGCTCAAAATCTTCCCCTGCCTCTTGAGCATCCAATTTCGCCAATTTTTGAGCCGCCACGGATTTCTTATTGTCGATTGATTTCAGTGCTTTGGGATCCTCCTTCATGCGTGCATGTTCTGCATATAAAGCGCTCCTGTTTTGTTTCTTGGAGTCTTTTGCACGCAGCCGCAGTGCACGAAACTTGTCTATGCGTGATTTTGCGGAATCTGCATCGACGCCGTCTGCATCGGGCGTTTCTTTGACGTCCCCTGCTTTTCGTTTGCGTGCCGATGCCGTACTCATTGCGTCGTCGTCCTAGACTCACTCGAGTTTGTGCCTGGCTGAAGCTGGATAAGTGGTAGGAGACTTGTAGATGCCACTTTTTGACCTTCGGCTATTTATTATTATAAAGTGATTCAATGACTCATATGTCACTCAAATCTTCTATTGCTATGCTATGATGAATCCTTAGCAATCTGTGTCACGATACGAGACCGGCGGCACGGTACTGTTTTGAGAAAAGGACAAAGGAATGGCTCCTGCGCGGGTCGCAAAGTGCAGCATATATCGACCTATTGTGATTGGCAATGACGCAGACTTGCTTGGCGCACGGAAAGATCCGGCATCAGATCACACGCACGAATGGACCGTTTCTGTGCGCGGTCTCAAAGGTGCCGACATTAGTCACTTTGTGAAAAAAGTCAATTTCAAATTACACGACTCCTATGCCAACGCGACACGATCCATTGAAGCGCCGCCCTTTGAAGTGACTGAGACGGGATGGGGCGAATTTGATATTCAAATCAAGATTTTCTTTGTCCAAGAAGCGGCGGAGAAGCCTGTGACACTGTACCATCGACTCAAGTTGCATCCTTATGGCCCCGATGCGGAAAAGGTCAAGGCAGCTGGAGGACACGTCGAGTCGTACCAGTATGATGAAGTAGTCTTCAATGAACCCACGGAAGCACTGTATGAGATTCTCACGACGAAAGGGGACGTCCAGTTGCCCATTGATAGAACGGCCAAGCAGCCGTACTCTCAAAGAACAGAACAGGAGGAAGTGGAAAGGCTGGAGGGTGCTATTGCCAAGATTGATGAGCAGACGAAACGGTACAAGGAAAAAATCATGGCGATGGAAAAGAAGTGATGAGCGACTAGGCGTAGTTTTGATTTCATGTGCATAAAAAAAGAATCGGGAAAGAAAAAGTTTATATGCTAAACAACCTATTAATGTACACACCTCCGTGGAAAAAAACACCCTTCGCCAAGACGCGTAAAAGAAAAATCAATGAGCCGTCGCACGGAATCATTCTTCGTCACTCAGATCAAAGTCAAGCTCGACTTCGGGGAGTGGTAGTGAGCCTAGCTCAGGCATTTTGGGTAGCTCGAGTCCCAAGGATTGGAGTGAAAGGACAGAAGACACTGCGTCTTGCTCGGTAGGTGGTCGTTCCACGGGCCGTCGAGCAGCAGAGGATGCTGAACGGGAAGAAGGGGCAGCGGCAGAACGATGTTGCGACTGGGTCGTGGCACGCGCGCGCACCTTGCGAGCATCTTCTTGATTTGATGGTGCTTTCACTTTAGCGCGAGCAGCGGCTGTGGGTTCCGCGAATCTTGGAAGTCTCGTGGACAAGACTACCCTCTTGGTGCCATTCTCCTGCTTGCTCCCTTTCTGCTCAGTCTTGATGAATTCAAAGACCGGCATCGCGTCGTCATTGAATGTGGGTGGGCGGCAACGACTGGGTACTTCAGATTGTGGTAAGAGATGCTTGACTTTATCGAGCGCGGCCCAATTCATGGGCTCCATCCACTCCGGTTCTTCATAAGGCAGTTCCTGCACGGGCGGAGGCGCGTACTCCACGTCAGGCACATCGATACCAGTCAGGAGCGCATGATTCAATGCAGCGCGCAGTGCGGGACCACCTTGCAGTTTCTGCAAGTCTTCCTGAGGGACGGCGCGTATCTCCTGCTTCTTGAACCCGACTGGGCTATGACGCTTGCCAGTCTTGGCGGAGGAGAATTGGCGGTGATGGACATTGGTGCTCTTGGGCCCTAGCGCGACACGGGGTTTCGGCGCAGGCGTGACAAAGTTTGTCGCAGCGAGCGCGGGAGCTTGCTTGGGCGTCTTGGGAAATGCGGCGACTCGGTTTTCCTTGTCATGCCTAAACTTGACGTCTGCCTGTCTGTGCAGCATGGAGGAGAGCAAGCAAGCAAGAGAGAGAGAGACGGAGGGAGTGCAAGAGTCATGAATTGCAAGAGACGAGAATAGCCGAAAAGGTACGAGCGATACGGTGAGAAACAGAACGCACGAAATTTTTTCCCAACTTTTTTTGAGCTCAACTTTCGCGCAACTCAGCTGCTCCTCCTTCTGCGTCCTCCATGTCAACCGTCATCATCACTGGCGCGTCCAGAGGGCTGGGCTATGCCATCACAGAGTTCCTCCTCTCCAGCCAGGCAAACGTGATTGCCATCTCGCGCGACTGTGCCTCCCTCGAGAATCTCGTCCCGCAGTTCCCTGGCTCCCTCAAGTACGTCGAAGGCGATGTCTGCGACCTCAACACCATCCAGATTGCTCTGCAGATTGCGCTCGAGCAGTATGGCAGACTTGACTCTGTCGTCTTCAACGCCGGTGTCTTGGACGTGGCGCGTATTGCTGAAAGTGATGTGAACGCGTGGAAGCATCTCTTTGATGTCAATTTTTTCTCCATCGTTGCAAGCTTGCCTGTCGTCTTGCCATCGCTGCGCGAGTCGCAAGGCCGTATCGTCATGATCTCGAGCGGCGCAGCAACAAAAAGTTACGCTTCATGGTCCGCCTATGGCTCATCTAAAGCGGCGCTCAACCACCTTGTGCAGGATCTCGGGCAAGAAGAGCGCGACGTGACGAGCGTTGCAGTGAAACCGGGTGTGGTAGACACGGATATGCAGCGGGCCATTAGAGAAGAGTACGGCGCACTCATGGATGCCGAAGACATCTCGAAATTCAATGGTCTATATCTACGCAAGGAACTCAACAAGCCCGAGGATGTCGCTCAAGTGATTGGCCGACTCACTTTGCAAGCCGAGAAAGAGTTTAGTGGAAAATCTATTGACTGGCAAGACTATGATAAAAAGTATGCCTCATCTCGTGCTTTCCATGGTAGACAAGCTAACAATCCTTGCAGGCTCAATGGTCTCTTGTCGGATGTGCAGGTTGCAGCGCTCATGTCTGGTTCCATGCCTCAACTGCCAATGGTCTTCCCCATGGCGGATCAACCGCCGCCACAGCAAAATTCACGCAAACGAGCCAAGAATTCCAATGCAGACGATGGACGTCATTTGTTTGGCTGCGAAGTGTGTGGTGAACGATTCACGCGACATGAAAACCTGAAACGTCATCAACGCAATCACGACGATAGTGCCATTGAGCAATGCCCGAAATGCGACATTACTTGCAGAAGACATGATCTCCTGAAACGTCATGTGAAGAAATTTCATGCGGAAGACTTTGAAGCGCTCTTCCCGCCCAAGCATGCTGTGCAACAGCAGGGTATGCAACAAGTCATGCAACACATCAAGCAAGACGATCGGATGCTTGCTGCGACTGATGCGGCACAAACGCTGACTTCGCTCGCGACACCTGTACCGGAAGGCATGCTCACCATTGAAGGTATCGGTGAAGGGCAATCACTTTCCGTCATGAACCCTCATATCGGCTACGATCCAAGTCAAAATCTGCATCGCTATGGTGCGACGGATCCTAGTCTGGGCACGTGAGGAAGGGAAAGTATGCAAGTCTTATTCGTGTAAAATTTGTTAATACTGTAATTTTCCCTCTCAACTCCTTCCTCAATCATGGTTGCCTTTTAAAATCGCTTATATGGTAAAAACTTGCCTTGCATGGTGATTTTCACCCATGGGTCGCCATCCACCATGACTTTCTCAATGTTGGTGTTGTATGCGATGGCAGACATGATGCCCTATTGATTTTGAAATCAGTTTATTCATTCCTTGTGACTCGACCAAGGGGGGGGGGGGGGGGGGG